>CAIGQV010018299.1:4936455-4949380 GCA_903798115.1 Danio jaintianensis | reverse complement strand
GACTGTGGGCTGAACACAGGGCTTCCTGTGTCTCTGGGATCTTATGAGTTATATTAGCTCTGTGAACAACATCTACGGTAAAGCTCCGTGCGCTTTTACGTCACTGTTAGTTTGCCCAGCAGGAACCCTCTCTTACCGTAGTCAGTGTTCTCTGGCTCCCAGCAGTTAGAGGGCCAAAAGTATGGAGCCTGGATGAGAAAGAAAGAAGATATGATTATTTTTTGAGTTTAGTGGTAGATCACCAGACTGTTAAGTTTGAACATAAACTTATTCTAGCCAAAATACGTTAAAATGTCTGTAAATGTACATATTTAGATGTCCTTTGCACTTAAAGTCGATCTTTAAAAATTCTAATTATATAATAACATCCAAATGTAATCTTGAACTGAAATGTCAAAATTATTGACCTTGTAATTAGAATTTTTAAAGATCAACTTCAAGTGAGCATTTTCATACTGTAAATAATAATAATTATAATAATAATAATAATGTAGTGATGCTACACATGGACTCATTTTAGTTGTGTGTTTGTTACTTATTTAGAATTAAATTTGTATTAAACTACCATAATTACAAAAAAAATGATATTAATCTTTACATGTATTACAAAAATATTCACTTGTGATATCAGATGTGGCATTTTATTTAGATCTGATTTTTTTATTTAATCGCTAAGCATTGTAACCAATCACAAATACATTTCTATTGCATATATGACTAGTGGCCAAATCAGAGGCAGTTAAATTAGTCAATGTTAGTCAAAACGCGACTTTATGAATGTTTGCTCACAAAGTGTAATTATAGTGTACGTTTTAGTCTTACAGTACCTGTAGTAAGTTCATGTGTATGTCATATTTGAAGAAAGTTTTTTTTCATCTCTTTCCCCCTTCTTGTATTTAATCCTAAAATATCTTCAAATATTGTGTTGAGAGTAGAGGAGTCTTTGGATCAAAAAGTTTGAAAATCAGTGATCTAGAATATACTGCATCTGGATATTTAGATTTCAGATATTTTAAGAGTTAAGAATTTCTCCATACACAGCAAAGTTGCAGCTGAATTGATGATTCTGTTCTATGCTGATATTGTATGAAGATCTTCAGCCATTAACAACATTTCTCACAACCGATCTCTGTCACTTTTGTGGAGCCAGTCTAGGAGACTACAGGCAGCACAAAGAAAATGATGGAGCATTGAGATCATTATTGTCAGGCAATGAGCTGATGAGCCACACTCCAGAGAAACCCTAATTCCCTCCTGAGTAATTAATGAATGCACAAAAGAAACTCAGATTCGTTCAATGCTTTATTGGTACTGTATCACGCTTATTGGAAAGATGTATCATCATTATCTGACAATTCAGCTTTTCTTGTAAAACTCCAGATAATTCACAGTTGGTTTGGAGGTTGATATTGAGAATATATTCATTTATTACATATTTTAATACCTTGTTTGTGTATTGATACATAAGCATTACACCTACATCATGTTACCTTAGTAATACACAGGCAAAAACACCAACAAAATCATGAGAAAGTCACATATTGAGCCAAAGATCATCCACAAGCACAGAAACATACTAATACTTTATGTAGGTGTTCAGTGTCATTCACACAACTACTAAACACCACACATGAGACTAAAGTAATGCAATAAACATTATTCATCAACATGAGATGTAACATAAACTCTAATGTACATAACTGATGAGGAAAAAGCAAAAAAGGACCAAAGTAATGTCAAACAAAAACCATAAAAATTTAAGTGTCATGCAGGGAGTTCTGGGAAAGTAAATTTATGGTCATTCACCGTATATAGTAAGGTAACTTACTGTTAATCAGGTAACAGATTTTTACTGTAACACTTACTACAGTTAAAATCACAGCCATTTTACAGCGCATGGTAATTGGTTAAAAAAATTATGTGTAACTGAATTCCTCTGAGTGAAAACACTTCTGTTGGCCGAGCTGCTGCCCTTGAGATGAATAGGAATGCTAAGAGACGTCTTTTTCCAGGTACTTTTGGCTGAAGAGACTCAGTATTGAAATGATTTTGAGATGAGATGAGTTTCCCACAGATTTACGCAGTAGTCAAAAGACTAGTGTTTCTCCACTAAAACATCTGTTATGTGAGCTAAAGAGACTCAAAGAAAGATGTGCCCTTGGCCATCGCTAATAATCTAAATCACAGATAAAATGAAGCATCAGGTTTTACCAGATAAAGATCTACCTAATTTATGAAGTACATAATGAGATAATGTATTATTTAACATCTTAGATGTTAGCAGTACAACAGCAGACAGAAAACAAAAGAGACCAGACCTCAGGGCCTAAAGTTAACACATGCAAGGAAATAAATTGCAGAGTTCAATTAATATTTTAAAAAAAATGCCTCAGAATTAAATAGTTTAACATGATTAACCATTCAAATACTACATGTGCCAAATATCGACTGAAGTTGCTATGAGAGGTTATTATTATTAACATTGTTATTACATAAATGAATATTAATTAATAATAAAATATAATAATAATTGTAAGTTTTTAAATTAAATTAATATTAATGAATAAAAATAAAATAATTTAATAAAGCAATAATTATATCAATTGCAATTACAAGCGTTTCTTATATTGATATTGTTTTTTTCTTCCATTAAAAAAAAAAAAACATGGTTGATGGAGAGTAAAAGATTATGCCAATACATTTTTAATAACAAAGTCCATGTATTTCTTATATGTATGTTATATACATATTATATATATAAACGCTTTAAAAGTTATACTGACCACAAACCTTTGAGCAATAGTGTATATATGTTAAGTTAAATGCATGTAATGTACTGGCTGACCTATGGCGTCTATAGTGAAGAGCTTAATAAAGGCAGCTGCACTGATCAAACACAATCCTATTTGTTCAGTAGGTGTAAAGGTCAGTGGAGCTTCTTCACAGTGTGTCTTCAGTGTGTTTTGCACAGCAGATTCAGCATCTCGCTGTGTTAAAGTGAAACAGGATCACGTCCTGGAAACAACAGCTGCTGGGATACAATCCACGTGACTGTTATTTATTTGATGGTACTGTAGATGGATAAGCTCACCTGAAAGCGGTAAAATGTCCCATCATCCTTGAGCGTGAGAACATGATCAGAGATAGGGAAGATGTAGCCTTGGGCGGCGATCAGGCTGCCAATGTGTATGGCCTCCCCTATCAATACAGAAATTCATTCTCAATAAAATGCATAAAAAAATGCTGAAATCAGTCATCAAAGAGATTCATTTCTACCAGGGTCTTCCATGTTGAGGTTCTTCATCATCCACTGAACAATGTCTGAACCTGAAGTTAAAAAGAGAAAATATTTATATATTTATATTTATATTATATATTTATATTTATTAATATTTATTTTTTGCACAGCGATAAAATAAACACAATTAAAACAAAAAAAAAAGTACAATCAATATATCGTGTTTATTCATAATAAATATAAATGTATATTTAGCTATATGTATATAAATGTTTATAGGGCTTATTTAATTAACTTCAGTAAATGACTGATCTACTAAAGTATCTACTAATTGATGCCAAAGCTAAAATAATATACAAAAAAAAAACATATAAAGGTATATAAATTGCAGTAAAAAAACAAAAACATCACTTTATTTTCACCTACATAACAAATACACTCAAACTTAAAAAGCTGTATGCACAGAACAAAACCATCCTTACATGGTACATAAACTGCAATAATAATAATACAAAAAAAAAACATTTTATTTTCACATGCAAATTGCATTCACTTCTCAAAGCCTTGATTTAACTCATCAATGTGCACCAATACATGTTACAGTTTAACATTCAATGTGTCAGATCAGTCAAGCTAAATCTACATTAGCACCACCTCAATCATGTACAACATCAGCGCTTTAGTTCCAGATCAGCTATTAGTTATCCGGATGTGGGCCTGCGGGCATCCATTTAGAGCTGCTCGATGTAGTAATTGTGTTTAGCGATGTGAGCAGATCGAGCCATATCTTCAGGTTTATTCTCTTTGAGGGCGTTTAAGGACAAATAACTGCTCTCCCAGCATTCATTATCATACACTAAAGGAAGCTGAGAAACTTAAAGCGGAGACCACAGGGGCATGTGGATCCAGACTGTTACCGAATTAAAAATAAACCCTACCCTCTGATCTATGAATGGCATGGTAAATACTAAATAAGCATAACCGTGTACATATTTTATTGGCACTGACAGTGCTGTAAAAATGTGAAGCACACTTTAAAACTGTCATTAATTTAAAAAAGCAAACTGCTATTTTTAAAGGTGCACTCAGTAACTTTTCCCTCATTATAAAGTTTTACTTGAGCTTAAATTATTATAACTCTTTGAAATACACTTTCGTTAAAACCACATACATTCACATCAGATAAATATTGTGTAACTATTATTACACAATCTGCTTATTCAATAAATGAATCATAAAATCACAAAGTCAAGGAAAAAAAACAACAAATGTTCAACAAGTAAGAAAGAAAATATATATATACACAGTTAAAGTCAAAATTATTAGCCCTCCTGTAAATTTCTTTTTCAAATATTTCCCAAATGTTTAACAGAGCAAGGAATTTTTCACAGTATTTCCTATAATATTTTTTCTACTAGAGAAAGTCTAGTTTTCTAGTTTATTTTTTTTTATTTCAGCTAGAATAAAAGCAGTTGTTAATTTATTTTTTAAAAACATTTTAAGGTCAATATTAAGCAATATTTTTTTTTATCGTCTACAGAACAAACCATCTTTATACAATGACTTGCCTAATGAACTTTACTTGCCTAATTAACTTAATTAAGCCTTTAAATTGCACTTTAAGCTGAATACTAGTATCTTGAAAATGTCTAGTAATATATTATGTACTGTCATCATGGCAAAGATAAAAGAAATCAGTTATTAGAAATGAGCTATTAAAACTATTATGTTTACAAATTTCTTGTTCAGGAGGGCTAATGATTTTGACTTCAGCTGTATATAGACAGACACACAGAAGACTATTTCTGCTAGTTTACCTGTAACCACATTAGGAATCTTGGTGAGGAAGCTCTTGACGGTTCTGACAGGCACTCCTTCAGCCTCATCTTGGAGGCGTGTGATGATGTCCTCAATCTACACAAACAGAAGAGAGAGTCTGTCTAGTTCATTCAGCTGACTCACATCTCATACTGCACCTACAGTCAGTCTGCTTCAGTTTATTTCAGCACCCATATTGACAGGATACAGAATTAACACAGCCCACAAAAGCAAGAGCAGCACAGCAGAAGCGGAGCTGCAGAAGAGTTTCTGCACCCAGTCTACTTTTGCTCCGTGCAATGTGGTGAATTCAGCAGAAATATAAACACAATGCTTTGTTATATACTGTAAGTAGCATTTTATGATAGCTCACTACAGATAAATAGTGTATACATTACTGTCAAAGGTTTAGGACAATTAAATAAGGAATAACAATTGTTGAACTATCACAAAAATAATGATCATCTACTGTAGGTGGCAATGTGTTCATTACGCAATGTGGAGATATCTAAATTATATTTTTAAATATTACTGCAGGGGTTTCTGCAAGTTTCATCAAGTCAAATTTAAGACTTTTCAAGACCTTTTTAAGACCAGTATGAATGAAATTTCAGACTTAAACAGATGCTAAGGATTTTTTTTCTAATGACCTTGTTGGGTCAGCGGAAAAGTTTTTTACTTGCCCTATCAAAAAAAGGTATTTCTTAGCCACATTTTAAATGATGTGTCAAAACAAGCAAAATTCTAAAAATTATAATAAACAAAATTATAATAAATAAATTTATATGGACATGGGAAAATTAAGACCCATTTAAAATAATCTACAACACATTCTTTCAGTGAATTTTAGATTTTAAATCGAAGACATTTTAACACTTTAAGACCCCGTAGACACCCTGTACTGTTTTACTGTATTTTTTATCAAATATATGCCACTTTTGTGGGCCTAAAAAAAACTTCTTTCAAAAACATTTTAATAAGCGAATTTGTTTTCAATAATTAGCAAAAATACTTTTTTTTCTCTCTCTTTTTCTCTTGAAAGCTGCCAGTCAGTTATTTCAGTCCACCACTAAGCTTGATCTAGTATTTTGCATATTTTTCCAGCCATCTGTAGTATCACACTCTAACCAAACTGTCAGTAATAACAGGTGTAAACACATACACCTACATCTACTGCTCACATTAATACATGCATCAAAAACTTATTTACTCCATATATTGGGCCTTATAATTTTCACAGTGTGGAAAAATGTATGGAATCACTGATCATTTAAGAAAAAATAAAAATAAAACGTTGCATCATGTGCACACAGAAACTCAAGCTTCTTCATAAGAAACTGTCATAAAGCTTTAGTTTAACTTGAGAAAAATGTGATAAAAATATATTACTTTACTTTACAAATAAAATCAAGCAGCTTCAACTAATTATTATTAGTTACTAAGTCCACCAAGCCGGATTCCAGCAAAGCCCCAAAGGGTGAAGAAGGCATGAGATGAGGTAACAGTTTTATATTTATATAGACAATAATAATTATAATCATTTTAATTCTTTTATTTATTTATATGTAAAGACATTTCTGAGCTGCTGCGCATCACTGTGTGTGTAATAAGCAACGTGTATGTGGGTTTTGGACCTGCCTATAGGTGCATATCACCAAAACACTCTTCAAATAACAAAAAAACTACACCCCAGGTTTTATTTGGTCATTGCCTATTAATTTTAGTCACCTCAAAATAGCAACACATCAACAATGCGCCTTAAAACCACCTCCATTTTAGACCAGCATGCCCAGGGGCGCTCAAATAAGCACAAAAGCATTAGCTATTTAAACAATGTGGTGCAAGACAAACACAATAACTAGCAAAAAACATTTGCGTCACACCTGGCGCCACATTGTTACAGATGTATGATGGAGCCCTTAATATTATACATCTCCTTAACTACCCCAATCAAGAATATTAGTTCTAGAATATTAATTGGAATTTTGCAGTATAGGGCCCTTCATACAGTATCTATTTATATTCCCAAATCTTGCAGAGCCACTGTACTGGTCCTTTCACTTGTGATGGGAACATCTGTTGTCATTCCTCTCTGGCTATGCAGGCGTCTGAGCATCAGCAGAGGCCTTTGCAATACACAAGCTTGCACCTATGGTCTATAAATAATCCCGACACAGATGAAAACAGCTCGTGGTTTTGCAGGAGAGAGCCAGTGTAATGAGATTAGGTAACGTTTTCTGCTTTGGAGATTGCATGTTGTCATCACAGCTCTGTGGCACTTTTTTCGCACATGTCGTGTAGGAGGCAAGATCTCAGCTGCTTCTGAGACATTTAATACATATAGTCACTATATAAACAATCTAAGTCTTCCCTCGACCCCTGCTTGCCCACACAACATGACACTGACAAAATAAAGCAAGGCCACTTTACTTCAAGTACACAGACATACATCATCAGCCACATTGAACAAAACATACAGCTGAAGCCACCCTCATTATCCAAAAAAAAACCTCTAGTCATCCCATCCATTACCACGTGACGCTAATTTCCCCTCTCTACCCATGAAAGCACTTCACTCCATTTAATGCTCTCTATCTAGTGCCTAAAATGCGAGTCTATGGCGCAAACTATTGTAAATGGGTCGATGAGTGTTGGCCGGAGTCCCACAAGAGACACTGACTGTAGACATAAAGAAGTCCACCTCTAAACCCAACGGTGACAGAGGAAGCAAAGCAATACAGATAATACACAGTGTTTGGAAGACAAAATGACATCTGTTCAACAAAATATCAGTAAAAGGTAAAAAAAATATAAAAATAATAATAATAATAAAAATTAAAAAAACAAAAAAAACAGAGGGTGATTATGGAAATATAAAGATATTAAATAACATTGATAAATGAAATGTAATTAATAATTAATTAATTAATTAAAAGACAAATTCTTTTTTTTTTTTTTATTGTGTTATGTAGCATGCTAAGCAGCACAATTTCTTAAGCATCAAATCAGCATATTAGTATGATTTCCAAAAGATTTTGTGATACCAAATACTGTAAATTGAGCTTTAAATGACATTTCAAACACCAAACACCTCTATCTAGCACACAGAAAAAACCCTGAACAAATTGTGTAATGCAATACAAAAACATACATTCTGTGCGAACTGCCCTTTAGCCGTCTAACATTTAGCTTAAATAGATTTTCCTATGATTAACTCACCATGTTGGAAACCAGTGTAACCATTGACTTCCTTTTTATGACTAACAAACACTTTTGAAGTCAACAGTTACAGGTTTTCAACATGTTTGAAAATATCTTCTTTTGTGTTCAACAGAACAAAAAACTCTAATTGGTTTGGGACCAAGTCAAGGGTAATTAAATGGCATAATTAAAATTTTTTCATCCCAATAACAAAACAGTCATTTTCTAATTTTGCTAGTCAAATCAACGTTGTTCCTTAAAGTGGTCTATTAAAGTGGTCTATTACAAAGGCCAGCAGCATAATCTATAAGGAAAAGAGCCTGATTGTCAGTAAATTTGCTGCAGTCATCACAGAGAAGTCATGTATCCTCCCCTTAATGAGAGTGAACGCCATTAAATGAACTTAACGAATGTCATGCCTTATCTCTCGGAGAGACTCTTCAGCCGCCTCCTGCTGGCTTGTCACTCTATTTCAGTACAATCAGCCGCACTCACTAGAGAGCTCTTTTTAGGATGGGCCCTCGTGTTGGCACCATCCCAGAGAGCACTTACATATGTCATAATCTGTCAAAACACAGTGCCGACTTCTTATTAGGTTATCAGAGTCCCGTCCCCCTCAGAGGACACCGCAGCGTGTGCTAAATGTAGCAATTAGCGCTCTTGCTTCTTCAAGGAAAGCTGTTGAAGAAGCCTCCGATTTGAGTAAACATTTTCCAGAGACAAATAACAAGCCCTGGCACAGCACTTCACAAGTTCACAGGAACAAAAACAAATATTTGGTAGGTGTTGTTGTAGGTGATATTAATATAACGTATGAACGAAATAGAGACTTTTTGTAGCTCAACAGGCAGAGCATAGCATTAGCAACAAGCATTAGAAAATCAAAGAATCCTAAAAACAATCCACAAAAACATTAAGCAACCGCTTTCAAAATGGACATTAATAAATTAAGCTTTGCTGTCACAGAGATAAATTACAGCTAAAATATATTTAGAAATAAAATAGCTAATAAAATTCTAATGATCAGATTTATTTTATTGAATAAATCCAGCATTTATTGAGCAAAGGCAATTTCTTTCAAAAACATAAAAATGTACTCAGTCTTACTGTATATTACCCAAAATGTATTTTCAAATTCCATTTTTAATAACTGATTTGCGAAATAAATGTTATTAAAAAAAACAACATATTCCCTTTAGCCATTTTGGATAAACGTGCCTGACAAACAAAAAAAAGTGAAATTTGTTCTTAATGCCAGCACGTGTCCTTTCATTGGTAAAGTGTTTGTGGTTCTCTGGGGAATTCAGTGAAGTATTTTAAGTGAAGCATTCCTGTTATAAAGTCTTTGTGAAGAAATATCTCGACAATTCCACAGCAGAACGGACATTTAAAAGAGGAGCTCCTGACAGGAACTATCAAGTGAGGATCAAGCAATACTCACTTGTCCCTTTTCTAATGGAAAAACGGGCACCAAAAGGGCAAAATTATTTGATTGGAGAGCTCTCACTCTGTGTTGCCTTGAGCTTGCTGCAAGTGTCTATCACTTTTTACAGCATTTTCAAAAAACAAGATTAATAAGAGAAACACTATATATTGAGATAAACACTTAAACTTTTTGGCAGAACTATACAAACAGTAATTCCTGAACAGTTGCAAAGGAATTTTCACAGGAATAATCCATTCATTCTAGTAGGAACTGGAAGATTCAAATACAAGATTCAACTAAACAAGATTTGCAACTAAAAATGTAACTTTCACTGTATGTGTTTGGGCAGTTTATTTACACAATAACATCTTTTTGGGGGACTGAAAATGAAATTCTTTGAAAACAAGTTTTAAACGTGTTGCAAAAATTTAAATCTCTGGGTGCTTTAATTGCACTTTCAGTTGACAAATCTACTAGAGGGCACTGTCTACTTTTCTGAAATACGTTACTTGGGGTACATTGTGAGTTTTAGATACACATCCTTCTTTACATGTCAACGAGAAGGCAGGGCTTGTCGTACAGATTACCTAGTGACTAACTGACCTAAACCCTTCCCTAAAGCCAACCAACAATCTTTTCAAAAGCAAACGCAAGAGCAAAGTGCATGTGACCATATAGTCAGAGGTGGAAAGTAATGAATTACATTTACTCACGTTACTGTACTTAAAAAATAAATAAATAAAGTAATGCAACCCAAAAAAAAAAAAAAAACGCACCCGGAAACCACGTCACTGCAGCAGCAGAGTAAGAAAAAATCTGCGGGTAAAGTTTGTCTATTTACTGTTGCTAGAGTTGGATTTATGGCCGGATTTTAGAAAGTTTTTAGCTAAAAGCTTGTCAACCCCAGCAATAAGTCAAGTCAAGTCAAGTCAAGTTTATTTATATAGCGCTTTTCACAATGTAGATTGTGTCAAAGCAGCTTAACATAGTTCTAGTAAAGTCCAGATTTCAGAGTCCAGTGTAGTTTAGCCCAGTGTGGTTTAAACCTCACTGCTGAAAGTTCAAACACTGCAGAGCAAATCCACCGAAGCACAGCTCCACAAGTCCTGATCCGAGCAAGCCAGTGGCGAGGAAAAAAAACTTCACCAATTGACGAAGTAAAGGGAAAAGAAAAGAAAAAAAACCTCGAGAGAAACTAGGCTCTGTTGGGCACGACCATTATTCTTCTGGCCAAACTCTCTGTTCAGAGCTGCAGTCTAGGCGCTGGAGGCTGAAGAAACTGGACGTCCATCGTGGAGAAGCTGCAGGTGTGAGTAGGGCACCGGCGGGCGGTCAGGTTGGCCCGCAGGATTAATGTGGGGACTCGTTTATCACCGTGGTCATTCAGGAATCAGTCACATGCACTCCATTTCTCCATGATGACCACAGCATCAGTTCGGGATACGACCTGGTCCAGGATTATGGATACCTTGGGATCATCTCTTCACAAGTCTTGGATCGCATCAATGGCGCTGCATAGTCTCTAGGGACCTAGGAATGAGTATCCCCAGGTGGAAATAGAGAATAAAGAAAATAATTAGCGTAGCTGCTGTTCATAGTGTATTTAAATGAGATGTAAAAATGGAGTGTTATAGATGAAAATAGCAGTTAAATAAAGAAACATAGAAACAAACATGTAAAGCATATGAGAGTTTCTAACACAATGTCTGGTGTATTGAGGAGTGTGTCCTACAGGTGATGTCGAGCCAGCTCACCTGCGATAACAAGGTAAGCTATGAATACGCTTGCATATTTCCTACTCTTCGTGGCGCTTATTTCGTAATGTGCATTGTATATGGTTGCCATGACAGCTTAAAAGGATAGTTCACTCTAAACTGACAATTCTGTCACTTACTCGCCCTTGCTTGTAATAAACATGTTTGATTCTGTTTCTTATGTTGAGCACAAAAGAAGATATTTTTAAGTATCCATTGACTTCCATAGTATTTGTTTTTTTCCTGCTAAAAAGTCATATACATAAATAAATATATACATAAATAAATAAATAAATATATATATATATATATATTTTTTTTATTACCGAAACAACACGCCTGAAACAGTATTTTGTGATGATGCAACCGAGGAAACACTTCACTTGATGCGCGATATATCATTACTATGCGGAAATAAAACAGCACGCACACGATATGATCCAGACCGCAATGGACACGGAAAGACTTTCCCATCGCACTTGCAAGCAGAGCTGAAGCAGCGCGTAGGTGTTTGCCTTTTACACCGGCTGCATCAGCAACGCAAACCTGATCTGCGTTTTTTTTTGCACAGATAAATCTATCTCTGTCTATTCTAGTTACCTATCTATCTATATATATAAATACAGTTTCTTTTTTTACTTTTCATCTGCACCAAGTCCCGTGGCAATTTCTTCCCATGCTGTTTCCTTAACCTTAACTCTTTATTTTACAAATTATATATATCATAAAGAACTGTATGCTTCTCAAGCTTTATGAGAAGTGTCATTCATGTCTTTTCAGAAGCACTCAGAGGACAATCGCCTGTGATAACGTCATTTTGTTTTTGATTGTCAGCATGATGTAGGCCTAGTTATAATAATGTTTATACAATATAGTTATAATGATATTTATACATGATCAAACTAGTGTGCAACTTAAGCAAAACTGATACAAATTTCCTAAATTAGTTTTTTTAGTTCGGGCCCAAACTAATATTTGTTGCATTTTTTTAACAGTTTAAGTTCATTTGATTGCCTATATAAAAATCGGAGGATGTTACTGATGCATTTATTGGGTAAAATAAAGTTGCTACCTTTTACTGTAATAAGGTTAGTACACAGTTATAGCCATACATGCAAAGCTATATATATATATTTAAAAGAAAAGATGTCAAATGATTAGATCTCTGTGTGGAGCACTGGCTGATGTCAGACTCATTGTGCAAACAAAAATCGCTCTGAATAATTACAATTAATAGCAAACTGTATTTGAAAAATAGACATACTTTTGAGTCATACTTCTGTGGTTATTTTGGTTAAAGTAACCTAAAGGTAATACAAAAGTAGTGTAACATTTCTGAGACATTAATATTGTAATGTAACTACAAAAAAAAGACAGTAAGTAGTAATATATAATGTATTACATTTTGGAAGTAAGATTAGATATTATCGGGGACTTGGAGCAAAATTGTCTATGCACAATTTAGCTAACATAGCAGATGTTGCATTA
>CAIGQV010018299.1:4907023-4931455 GCA_903798115.1 Danio jaintianensis | reverse complement strand
TGCTGGGTGTGAGGGGTCCAGAGTGATTTTGGCAGCCCTTCTGCTTGCTCTGGATAAGTACAGTTCTTGGAGAGTAGGGAGGATTGTACCAGTGATTCGCTCAGCAGTCCGAACTATTCGACGTAGTCTTCGGAGGTCGGATTTGGTAGCTGAGCTAAACCAGACAGTTATTGAAGTGCAGAGGACTGATTCAATGATGGAAGTGTAGAACTGTTTCAGCAGCTCCTTTGGAAGGTTGAACTTCCTCAGCTGACGAAGGAAGTACAACCTCTGTTGAGCTTTTTTGACAATGGAGTCAATGTGAGTGTCCCACTTCAGATCCTGAGAGAAGGTGGTGCCCAGGAACCTGAATGACTCCACTGCTGCCACAATGCTGTCCATGATGCTCAGTGGGGGGAGAGCAGGGGGGTTTCTCCTGAAGTCCACTATCATCTCCACTGTTTTGAGCGTGTTCAGCTCCAGGTTGTTGTGACTGCACCAGACAGCCAGCTCCTTAACCTCCTGTCTGTAAGCAGACTCGTCACCGTCCTGAATGAGGCCGATAAGTGTGGTGTCGTCTGCAAACTTCAAGATTTTGACAGAGGCGTCCTTTGAGGTGCAGTCATTTGTGTACAGTGAGAAGAGCAGAGGGGAGAGGACACACCCCTGGGGGGGCGCCAGTGCTGATTGTGCGGGTACTGGATGAGAATTTTCCCAGCTTCACCAGCTGCTGCCTGTCCGTTAGGAAGCTGTTGATCCACTGACAGACAGAGTTGGGCACGGAGAGCTGAGTTAATTTGGGCAGGAGAAGTTTTGGGATGATAGTGTTGAAAGCCGAGCTGAAGTCAACAAACAAGATCCTCACATAGGTCCCTGGTCTGTCTAGGTGTTGCAGAACATAATGCAGTCCCATATTGACTGCATCATCCACAGACCTGTTTGCTCTGTAGGCAAACTGAAGAGAGTCCAGTGAGGGTTCAGTGATGTCCTTCAGGTGGGCCAGCACCAGTTTTTCAAAAGACTTCATGACCACAGATGTTAGCGCCACCGGTCTGTAGTCATTAAGTCCTGTAAGTTTGGGTTTCTTTGGGATGGGGATGATGGTGGAGCGTTTAAAGCAGGAGGGCACTTCACACAGCTCCAGTGATCTGTTGAAGATCAGGGTGAAGATGGGGGCCAGTTGGTCAGCACAGGATTTTAGACAGGCTGGTGTTACAAAATCTGGGCCTGGTGCTTTTTTCCTCTTCTGTTTTTGGAAGACCTGGCGCACATCATCTTCACTGAACTGAAGTGTTGGGGAGACGGGGTGTGGTGGAGGTGTTGATGGTGGTGTGAAGAGCAGTTCAGGGTGGGTGTGGGGTGTTTTCTCAAACCTGCAGTAAAACTCATTCAGGTCGTTTGCAAGTCGTTCGTTGTCTACAGTGCTGGGGGATGGTTTCTTGTAGTTTGTGATGTTTTTCAAACTTTTCCACATGGATGCTGAGTCGCTGGAAGAGAACTGACTCCTTAGTTTCTCAGAATAGTTCCTTTTTGCCACTCTGATCTCCTTTTCCAGTGTGTATTTGGCCTGTTTATACAAGGCCCTCTCCCCATTCCTGTAAGCAACCTCCTTGGCCTGACGCAGCTGTCTGAGTTTTACAGTGAACCACGGTTTGTCATTGTTGTATGTGAGTTGAGTCCTGGTAGGAATGCACATGTCTTCACAGAAACTGATATAAGATGTTACAGTTTCTGTAAGCTCATCTAGATCGTTTGCAGCAGCTTCAAAAACACTCCAGTCAGTGAGGTCGAAACAGGCTTGTAGATCACGCTCTGTTTCGGTAGTCCATCTTTTCACAGATCTTAATACAGGTTTGGCTGTTTTCAGTTTCTGCCTGTAGGTTGGTATGAGATGAATCAAACAATGGTCAGAGTGCCCCAAAGCTGCTCGTTGGACAGAGCGGTATGCATATATATATATACTCTATCAGAGCCAATCATCACGTTCTCGGTTACACCACGTTCACAGACACACCAATCATCATCGCTGGTTGGTTATTTGTTCCGCCCAAGCTCTGAACACAGATAGACACACACAGACCCCAAAAAGAGAGGTCCTATGGCTGGCTGAGAGAGACGCTGCTCGCATGAAAACCGCTTCAGTGTTCTCAATTATAGTAATGCACATTTTATTGTCAGTAACAGTAACAGCGTTGTAACGGGGGAAACTGTAATTCAATTGATTAATCGTTACTCAAAAAAGTACTGCCATTAGTAACGCCATTTATTTATAGCACCGTTATTCCCATCACTGGTGTTTAGGGCCAAGGAAAGTCATTTGCCAATAGAAGGCATTTTGTTCTAAAAACAGTTTGTTGACATTTTGTGCAGATATTTTCATACTTTCTGTTTGTATCACAACAAAGAGACCAAAACATAAACATGGATGGTCATTAAAACGTTACTTAAACAACGGAGCTGGTGAGGTTGGCCTAAGACTTTTGCACAGCGCTGTATCTCTTTAAGATTCATCACATCAGCCTACGCAGTCTCACTTGAGTTAAAAAATGACACCCACCTGTGAACTTCTGCCTTTGTGTGAGTGGCCTCCATGACTTTAAGAGGCTCCTCGGTTTGAAACACCTGGCCATGCAGCTGGGACATGAAAAAGCGGTGATTTAGGTGAAGCCTGGTCTCTGCTGATCTCATCTCTCATCAAAAAGCACTTTTGTTCACTGCACGTCAGAAGCAGATGTCTAAATGCAGACTCTACACCTGGACCTTCAAGGTTTGCAGGATTCAAAGTCTTGTATAAAGCCAGCTGAAAACTTCAATAGTCAAATGAAAGTCTCTTAGAAATAAACTCAGTTCAATGTATACCTTACTGTGCCTTTCTCTCTTGCTTTAGCTCTCTCTGGAAACCCATGAAGCATTAAAAAAATTGCACAAACAAACTTAAAAAGATAATACTAAACTATAAATTTAAAGTCGGTAAAAACAAAGTAAAAACAAAATATATTTGAAGTATGGCAAAATATGCACATATATACACGATCCTATGGAATACGAAAATGTATTCAATGAAAATATATATAAAAATATTTATTAGTATACATTTTAGTATTCGAGACGTCATTACGTCATTCCATTCGTGATGCTTAACGGGAGTGAGTCAGAGTCAGAACTGACAAAAGGCCTATCTTTAAATGTTTAGAAGCATTATTAAAAATCAATGGAGTATATGCACAGGGACTTTTAATTTTTATTAAGCCAGCTCAATCAATTCCGGTGCACTGTCATGCCATTATAAAATTGTTACTTTTAAGATCTGGTTTCTTTAAAATCAATGATCTTCACTGCCTGATTAATATGAAGTGGTCTCAGACCAAACAAGCACTGCATAAAATTCCATTGTTCCCTGCCATGTCTTTACAATATGGAAATGTATTTTACCTTAAGCTCCTGATGGCACTTGCATTCAAACTGCTTTTAATCTAGTTTTTTTGCTTGAACAACTAAATGAATGCTTAAGTGTGTTTAACAGATTATATTTTAATTAATTTACACAATCAATACTGTAAAAGGAACCTTATGAAATTGAAAATAGTCACATCAACCTTTCACCGGACGTTTATCGGTGGCTGAAAAACACTTGACGTGCATATAGCCCATTTCCCAAATAATTAAATTAAGAGTTTTTACTTGTGTAACCTGATGGCTGGGCTCTTTGAAATCTTTTCATGTATCAGATGATCATTATGTCATGACATGAGTTTTTTTTCCTCTCCCTCGGTTTTAAATACAGATAACAGCATTGTTCGATCCTGTCCGACTGGGTCCATGACAACTAAAAATGCTGTAATTTTGCCAGGCCAGTAGTTAGATTTGTCGCTTGCAAAGAAACACAAGTGGCTTTTAAGGTCCTGTAGTAGCCCATTATTTTTGTTCTGATGCACATGCCTCTAGAATAAACATATGCATGAAATTGCTGTTTTTACAAATTCACACATTCTCGCAGTTTACAGATAGACAACAATGTAATCATTTCCAAAAACATGCAGTTTGTACCAGACATGATGAACTGCAAAAATGCAGATTTCCACTTTTATTTGAAAATGGTGTTGTGGAATTATACTCAAAAAAAAAAAAAAAAAAAACACATCTCCTGCCATTTCCACACTACATTTTGTGCTGTACATGGCTGCCTCTCCAATTCATTTCAGCTACAATGTCATGCTCTTTCACAGAGAAATGAGATTATATTCATTTACCCATGTAAAGCAGCGCAAGTCATTTACACACTCTCACAAATGTGTAAAAATATGCAAAATTCCCCATTAAACAGCTATAAGATAAAGCCACATTAACACGTATACTAAAATAAATTCTTTCAGCTAGTTCATGTTAAGCCATTTTATGAGACATTACTCTCTACTTTGAGAGTGTGTTGAATTTCTAAATAATAATTCAAAGCTTCAATCTTTTCTTATGCTCTTTATTAAAAAGTCACAACACAGAAGGGGGCAGCAAGTCTAGAAGGGCTGTGAAGGAATCTTTTGTAAGTGTCTTAAAAATCAATGAATGATATATTATTACCTGGAGACCTAAAAACAATCCTGCTCGGTAAGTCAGTGATGCAATAGTGTAGTGCACTGCACGTGAACCACAGCTCTTTTTCAGGGCGCAACGATTTGCAATCAAATGGGTCTTGGATAAGCTGAGAAGATTTGCACACAGAGCCCAGCAAACACGACAGGATAATCCACAACCCTGAGGTCACCTTTCAAAAATCATTATAATCGCAACAAAGCCTGTGTGTTAATCGGCAGACGAATGGATTGCCGTTCACTGCAGGTTTCTCTAGTAAGTAATTCATAATTAAAGTTATAACAGCTCTTGCGGACTGCTTTTGGATCAGCTGAAGGTCAAGAACAGAGTCTGAGCTTTGCAGAGAGCACAAGTGCACGTGGCCGATGCTTTTTTCCACAGACTACAGCTGTTAGATGTGCTTCCTAATGAAAATATTGTTGTCAGACTAGTTTAACTGATCCAGAACCCTATAGACATGCACTCCCTGGATATGTATAAAGGAATATTCTGGATTCACTGCAGGTTAAGCTCAATTGACAGCATGTTTGCTATAATACTGATTACCACAGTATCCCTCAATTTCTTTTTAAAAAGCAAAAATCTTGGTTACCGTGAGGCACTTAAATGGACGTAGACATTTCAGTCGAATAAATCCAAGATAGATAATACATATTAGCCTGATTTCAACATCGAAACACACCCTTGTTTATAAACCATTTTCTGTCCGTGAAAGTTAACTATACCTTATTTATTGCATCTTTCTTTCTGTCTTGCTTTCTTTGAAATCTCATAAAATTATAAAGAGTACATTAGTCCCTACACATTTTTCAGCCGCACTTGTATTTTTCTCATTAAAAAAGTAATAAGAAATATAATTATAGTTATAATTTTTTTTTTTAAGTCAGACAAAGTTAAATTACATATAACATACATATAGTCTATTTGACTGAGACATTTAATTTATAGTTTCTGCTATCATTTCATCAACCCACACAAGCATTCAGCAATATTCATTTTGAATATTTTATGTATTTTCCAGTAGCCCCTTGTGAACAAACTAAGTACCAATACTCAATATGAACTATGAACTGCCAATAATTAAGATATTGGATGTTTATTTGTACTTATAAAATATATATTCACATATTATGCATGATCTTATTCTACATCCATAATCCTACCCAATGCCTAAACCCAACTACTACCTTAATAACTATTCATAAGCAGCAAATTAGGAGGGTTTTTTCAACTATAAGTCATAGTTAATGGTTTATCAATAGCAACAACTGTACCTTAAATTAAAGTGTGACCTAAATCACATGTAAACATTGTACACATGGTTAGACAAATTGGTTTGCATGTATCTAGTGTCCTTGCTTTTTTCCACTTTGTTGTAGCCACTTTGTTTCATGCAGTGCTTTTTTTTTCCTTTTATTGATACCTACTGTACCTACTGAGGAAAGAACAAACTAAAGTCCTCACCAGGCACACTGTTGTCTGATTCAGATACAAGAGCATTTCCTTAAAACAATTCACTGCTCTCTAATCTCGGTGATTCTCATGACACGGCCCACTGGAGCTGAACAGCAGTGGCATCTACACAGAGCCGGAGGCAATCCAGCCAACACTGTCAGAACATCATACACTTGAATTTGATACAATAGCAGG
The DNA here is from genome assembly GCA_903798115.1 of Danio jaintianensis. Classification (NCBI taxonomy): domain Eukaryota; kingdom Metazoa; phylum Chordata; class Actinopteri; order Cypriniformes; family Danionidae; genus Danio; species Danio jaintianensis. The sequence goes on along the minus strand of CAIGQV010018299.1, from coordinate 4,925,239 downwards.
ACTACTGCAAAGCAATCGATGCCAAAGCTGACAGAAGCTCACAAAGCTCCAACTTCAAGACAACAAGAAGCAAAGTTAGGCTCAACTGACAGCTCTTGCGGCATGCTAGCGACTACCAGAAAACATAATATTAATAAAGACAATAAATTACAACTAATGTTGACTGACTTAATAAAATGCTGTAGCGTTTGTGCATGAGTTATACTTAGGAGGAAAAGAAACTCTCTCTGCCTCTAAAAATGTAGACATTACCACTCCCATTCATCACAATGTAATAATAAATATAGCATTATAAAAAAACATGTTTCACACACCATATTAAATCCTGATGAATAAAACAGGTCTTTTCTTTCCCAATGTATTTTATATTGTGTTTCCAAGTCATCCATTTTGCCTATTGGATGATCCGCACTGCACTTTGTAATCATTAGCACACACTATGCAAACATGTGTAATGAAGTGCAGGTTTGGGGGGAAAAAAAACAATTTACAAGACTTCGACCATTGATAGGGCATGGTATGATGGCTCCCCAGCATCAGCTTTTTTAACCTTGGTTAAAAAGGTTTGCCCTTGGTTAAAGGGTTTAACTTTGGAATTAAAGTGTTTTGAAATGAAAAATAACAAAAAAATGAAAACCAAAAATATTGGTCAAATATGATTACTTCAGTGGTTCAACTGTAAAAACACTTATCTTCTCTTCCTCGACAGGTCATCAGGGTGCACATTTATTGACATTAGAGTCAATAGCACAACATGTAGGCATCAAATTGCCTGTAGTAAATGTGCACCCCAATTTGACGTGGATGACAGTTAAATAAATCCATTTTTACAGGTTTTTTGGTGCACAAAACTTCTTGGAGCTTCATATTATTACAGTTCAACCACTGAAGTCACATGGAATGTGTTGACAATGTTTTGGCTTCCTTTACTGGACTTCTCGGGACCGTTACTGTCTATGGAGGATGAGGATGCTCCCAAATTTCATCCAAAATACCTTTATTTGTTTTCCGAAAATGAACAAAGGTCTCAAGGGATTGGAACGACATGAGGGTGAGTAATTAATAAAAACATTTTCTGTGAACTAACATTTTAAAGACGTGTTTTCATCAATCTGATCACAAGTGGATGACACTAAAGAGACTGGCTTTATATAAACAGTTTATTAGGAGTAAACTGGCTCTGAAATATTTTGCCACTTTCAATCACTTTAAAAGGTAGCTGAAAACACATTGGATCGGATTGCTTCAAGTATTTGCAGTACTTTGCTGTTTTTTACAATATGCAAAGAAATATAAACACAAGTGATAAAAGGTACATGTGTGAATGCATGTTGATACCAGGTGGAAATGGTAATCTGTCTCAGGCCGATAGAATGATACACAATGAATTTGTAAGTGTGATTACGCTTATTTACATGAATTGTGTCATAGTAGAGCAGAGAGAACCAAACAAATTGAACATTTTTAAGTCAAATCACCATCATATCACATTCACGGTTCTGTCTTTGCTTACAAAGTAAATGACTATTTTGAATATGACTGAATATAAAGTTAGTAATGGAGAGTATGGCATATTGACTGCTGATATGTATCCATGGCAACATAAGGTCCAAGCTGTTTGGAGAATATAAAAAGAACTGCTTTTATCTATTATAGGACTGGATACAGACAAACAAGTTAATTAAAAACAACAATGCATTTTATTCAAAGGCATAAAAAAATACAACATTTCATTTCACTTATAAATTAATAAGTTTAAGCTGGTAACATCCACTAAATTTAAATTTAAGTCTCCTCGTCAGGCATTATTCTAAAAATAAAGAGCTATGCCTGCACCATACTCAGCTGACCATTTATTTCTTCAACAGAAGAATGGCAATTTTTCCACAAGACATTAATATTTACAGTGCAGAGCCATCAGCTAACTGGCTTTAAAACATTGCAGGTGGCTGGGTTCAATGCATTCTGGTCTATAATTAGTTGACTAGTAATGACAGATGGGCAGAGAGAGTAAATACCATATTTCAATCTAGCGTGTGTTTATGCGCCATTATTTATATGATTTTAATCATGTTTTATAAGCAGCCATAGTAGAGAGGGGACTGAAAATTATCCGATAAGCAAGAAAGAGAATGACTTTACTTTTTGATCAACATTTTTAACAAGATGACTAAAGATATTTGAGAATAATTTAGATATTAGATATTCTAATCATCAAGCAATTTCTAATTCTTAAAACATTATAAAGCTAAGCATAAAAGAGTGAAATTCTGTTCATAAGTTTGGAGTTGTGAAGATTTTAATATTTGTGGTTCACTGAATTTATTTAAAACTGAAATCTTACACATTACTAATTTCTTTGCTGTCATTTTTGATCAATACTGTATAATGCAGTCTTGCTGAATAAAAAATAACAAATGTATTTCCTTCAAAATGGCAGTGCATTTCCCTTTAGAAATGTACACAACTACATAACTCTGCCTCTCTATCAGCATCTCTGTTTGAAACATTAAACAGAATCTGCTTTTTTAGTGTGTGGATCTGTCATTGTATATTGACCTGACTGTGAAAAGTGTGCATACTGTATATCCACAAAACTTCATTTAAATAAGTGCGTAAAGAATCAGCCGTTTTCATTTTGAACATATGAAAATGTAAGTAGATTACATCATGTGACTGATGTTTAGATTTAACAATTGCTCACGTCAGATCAAATCACAAAGCAGAACAGCTTTCTCACATAACCAGTGCTCGGAGTGCAGGGAGAAAAGTGCCGGTATTATCTCTCCCTCTCTCGATTCCCAGGATATTGCATGTAATTTGTGGGCATCAGGGAGCAGCTATCAATGTGTAAGAGAATCTTGGACCTTCAGAGAGAGCTTGGAAATCTTTCATTTTCACATTTGAAATTTCTACAATGGAAAATACTTTCAGATTGCCTGTTAGTACCATTGGTTAGCTTAGCTCATGACATCACAGATTGAGATGCTTATGCTTAGACAGTGAGTATTGTGATAAGTGATAATACAGAAGAAAAAGTGATAGTAAGGTGAAGATTAATATACAGAAGTGCTGAAAATGCATAACTGTTTACTTCAAGCTCTGCTCATAGCAGAAAATAAGTGATTTTTACCTCACTAATAAGTGCAGTTTACCTCACTTAGCAAAACAAGAAACAGCAACAACAAAGGAAACTCAATACCCATCTGAATCAACCAAACAAGTGTGCTAATTTTAGTTTGCTACCTTATTAAGGCACTGAAATTTCTTTCCTGTTCTGCAGAAAAAGTCTTTAATCCCTTCAGCTCTCAGTTCTAACAAAAAAAAAAAAAAAAGTTACTGCAAGATACTGCAGGTTTAACTTAAATTGCTGTGTGAAGCCCAGAGGAAAGAGTCAAGCCAGCGTTTCCTGCATCAGCACTGTGAATACAGACATGGCCAATGTGTCTGGAGCCCCAAGGCAAGGACTCCAGTGTAATAGTGGTCCCTTCAAAACCCTGTCTAGAAATATGGTGATTGATTACGGTTTCAAATGTGAACTACAATAAAAATACAGCAAATTTTTTCAGAGCATGTCATGAAGCTGAGGATTGTAGACATAAAGCACAATAAAAATCACATGGGAACAATTAGTAATCACTACAATAAATTTTGACAAACCAAAGTATTTCATTTTGGTTTTATAATCAGCAGTATTTGGCTGTGGAGTGTCACAATAAAGGTAATTTTTACATTTTTTCAGTACCATAATAGTAGTATAACAGATTACAAATATTCCAGCAATAATATTACAATAGCTCGTTAGCGTAGAACATTATTTTAGCTGCCTCTACACTTACTGATCAAAAATCCAACAATATGATCCCTAAAAAAACAAATTGGCAATTTGCATGACTTACATTTTGCTTATTTTTAGCAGCTATAAATTTTCAACTGTTTCTAAAGGTCTTTATAAAATGAAAATTTTTTATGACCTTATGAGGATTTTTTTGACAACATATAATCACTCATGTATTACATTTGACTAAGCGATACAATTAGCATCAAACTATATATGACCATTAACAAGATTACTGTAATACACTTTATTAAAAACATACTTTACTTATTTGAATTTATGTGGGTGGCGAATTAACACAGATAGCATTGGGGTAGAATACATTTTGGATGTGGGGGACAGGCCCCCCACCGCCCTTTTAATAAAATTTTCTCCTGCATTTTCATGTCTTGAAGCATTATATGCAGAATTATTTAAAATAAAATAGAAAAGTTATTATGTTCATGCAACTGAAAAAAAACAGGCATAACACTTGACTTTCTGTCCATCCAACTTCTGAAATTATGGCTACGCCAGAGGGCAGTAAGTAATAATCTTACATTTGAAAGTAGTAAAAAGTAATGAGTATTAATTAAAAAAACTCAGCATTGCCAATCTTTATATTTTAGCTGACATCATTATTTGCTGCCTTTCATTTCACTGTGATTGATCATTATTTAAATTTGCCAATATCAATCACTGTTTTCATTTCACCTAATTACTCCACTGACATTATGGCTCCAGAAGCTCTTATATATGTGTGAGTGAGAGTGAGAGTGAGAGTAAGAGAGAGAGAGAGAGAGAGAGAAAGAGAGAGAGAGAGAGAGAGAGAGAGAGAGAGAGAGAGAGAGAGAGACTGCTTCTGTGTGATTGAGCGAAATGAATGGAAGAGCCTGGGATAAAACAGACAATGTGGGAGTTGTGAGTGGGTAGAACTCAGCCGGAAAAGCCTTGGCATGGATTGAAATTGAATTTGTCTCCCCGCATCGGCACATTTTTTGATTCTCTGCAACTTTAATTTCAGGAGAGAGAACGTAGGATGTGTGGTCTCCATTGGATCAGATTTAACAAAAAAAATCAAAAATGAAGAGGGGGCACGAAGGAAAGCAGAGCAAAACGTTTGATATTGACCCCCTCTTGCTTTTTTTTTTCAGCGAGATGAAATGAGACAGCTGGTGAACGCTGTGCTTGCCGTCAGTTGGACAGCTTTCTTCTCCACCCCATTTGCTTTGGACAGTGTTCAAATCAGGAGCATCTGATTCCACATTCTCATTGATCAGCCACCGCGAGACATAAAAGTGGGATACAAAGGGAAGGATGCTTGGCAGCGGCCCACTCACCCAGAGCTCACAGCCATTTAGCGGATTGAAAATCAGACAAGGTGAAGCTGGACCGCGGCCTCTGAGATCCGGCCATAACCAAATGGGTGATAAAACTTGATCAAAACAAAAGAAACAGACTTGGATGCATGGTTGGTAAAAATAAAAAATAAATAAATAAGTGAACTTAATGGAAGCAAGGAGAATATACTTAAGAAGGCATGAAAATGTGTAGCTGCTGAATATTTCATATAATTGTTAAACATTTATACAAGCATACATTAGTATGACGTTCTAGCAGTGAGTTATAATAGGAACGGTCTGGTGAACAGAATGCTTTGGCATGAATGTAAAAAGCAGCACGGAAAACAATAGGGACCCTTTCATCTATTACTCGCATCTGATTATTCGTCCGCATAAACAACATCCACATTCCCCAAATACAGATTTCCTGTGCTTGTTTAAAAGCTGCATCCATTGTGAAGCAGTGTGTGTGTGTGTGTGGTTGAAGTTTTGCCTTTGAAGACTTGTTATACAGAAAAAAAGCTAAAGAATTCCTGTGGTAAACAAGCAATAAAGCTTGAGACCTGCCAGTTTAACAAAATTAGTGTTGCTGAACAAATCAAGAAGAAAAGTTACACCCTCTGCTGCACTTCAAATTGTTAATGTGCACTTTTCATAACAACATAATAATTTCAGAGTTTTAGTGCTATATAAATAAGGCACAAAGAATCACAATATTACTTTACAATACAGTGTATATTTTAATATTATTTCAAAATTGTTTTTTTTTATTTGGATTTGTAAATAAAACATTCACCCACAGAGGAACAAATTAAAAAGTAACATACTTATTTAGCTATTTTTTTGCACCTCAAAGTAAATCAGTTGTAAAGATGTACAAAATGTAATTTTAAATTATACACTACTTTTCAAAGACTTGTGGTATATTTTTTAAAAGAAAACTAATGTTTTAAATGATCGAAAGTAACATATACATTTATTATCTTACAAAACGTTTTATTTGAAAAATGGTGAAACTAAATGCGGATTTTCTATATTCTTTTCATCCAAAAACACAAAAATAATAACTGTTTTCAAAATTTATTATAACAAAACATTAGTCTTTCAATTATTTCTGAAGGACGGGAATAAGGCAATAATATTTCAAAATGTATCAAAAAAGACAATAGTTCTTTTAAATTGTTATTGCAATATTACAAGTTTAAGAAATAAGTGCAGATCATTTACTAATTATTAACATCATTTTAACAAATAAATGCAGTGTTGGAAAGCACAAAAGAAAAACATTAGAAAATATTGAAACTGAAAATCTTGAACTGTTAAATGTAAAATAAACTAAAAAGTCAACTTATTTCCATCAATCAAACAAACAATGAAATTAATAAATATGAGATGAGAAAATTCTGCATGCCATACTACAATGTCAGATGAAACAATACAACCGTTACAAAATATTTTTTATCCAAAGACAAAATGTATAATTGGGAAGGAATAAAAAGTAAAAACAATTACTAGTTGTTTACCTACAATCTCTCACTCACTGGGGGTTGAAGGTCATGCTTATTGCTTATGTGATTCTGATTCCGAGCTCTTGCCCTCATTTTGAGCCTCTCGTTTCTACAAGATCCCTCCGAGGCCCAATTACAGCAAGCGCTCCACACCTCTACACCCGATGAACGGACCATGCAAAACAAATCCTACTGATTTCCAAGTAGCTTTGGTTTTGTTGGACCATCATTAGAACATCATCGGGGAAAGAAGTTATCCCGTCTCCAAAGCCTCAACTAATTAAGTCCCGCATCTGCAGTACACAGGTGCTTCACTCTTCGGACGCTCCGTGTTAGAAAAGGAAAAGGGCCAGACAGAACATCAGACACAAAGGCTATAGTTTCAGCAGCAGACAAATTGGAGAGGAAGGCAGTTATTGATGTGCAACTACTGAAATGCTGCTGGCTCAGCAAAGCTCAAGGATCTCATTCATTTTGGTGGTGAGGGAATGTGTGTTGTAGCAGCAGATTACAACAGTTGGGTTTGACAAATGCATTAGGCTGAATGGATCAGCAAACAAAATATGATCCCAGCAGTCCTTTTAAAAGCCTCTAGCTCATTTATTGCCATTACCCTGGAGGTAAATGGCACGGAAAATGGGCAGTTTCACAAAGGAAACCATTAAAGGAAAAGTTAAAGCTTCCTTTACAGCATATACACATACATCCAGTCTCACCTGACACCACTGGCAATCAATAACAGCCTACTGCAATTAGATTTTGGAAAATTCAAGCTTGATCGATCAACTCAAGTCATGGCAAAGCAGCTAACATTTCTCAGTAAATTCTCTCTGAGCTCCAGTACAGCCCATGACTGAGATTGTGATTTCGTTTTGGATGCATTCTACAATAGGTTTACATGCATTTACATGCAATAGGTTTAGAACACATTCCAAGTTCTAATAAAAAAAAATTATTTGGTGCATAATATACATAATTATCCCACAAGGATGTAAGATGGTTTAAGAAATGGGGAGGACACAAAATGGGGGAAAATGTGTTCAACTTCAATCCCATTTCCAGCATTTACATACATTTATGGACTATGGTGATACAAAATTCAGGAAAAGATTAGGCTAATTTAAACTAATTTAATTTCAAAGTAACTTAAACATGTTAAAACTTTACAAACTGTGTCTGCTGAATCACTATTTTCAATTGCAGATGGACAACAGAAAAATTTATATAATTTTTTTTTTATTAATTTCTTTCATGCATAAACAACCACCATTAGCTAATTAAAAAAAAATTACTTACATACTTGGTGCTAGTTTTCTGTGCAGCACAAATTTCTAAGCATTAGACTAACATCAACAGGTGTAGACATTCTATCTGACAGAAAATACGATTATTCTGACCTGAACTAAGTCACTTTTGGGATTGGGATTGGGATAATGCCCACTCTGTTACCAGTAGAAATAACTCCCCTGGTTTTACATCACCTCATTTCTAATAAAGGATTTATTTAAAGATTTCTTCTTCTTGTAAACCCTCCTTTCTCCTTTTATATATGTTATGACTCTATGTAGACCAGTTAGAGAATTGCTGACAAATTGTTTCAGCAGTTCAGAATCGATTTTTTCTTTTAGAAGAAAATAACTTTATTTGTTGTGCACTTTCATTTTCAAAACTCTGCAAACCTTTTGCATTTATTTGCGTATATACAGTATGATAATGTACACATACACTACCTTTGGAAATTTTGAGGTCAGTAATTTTCGGTTTTGAAATAGTCTTACCGAAGCTACATTCAATCTTCTAGAGCATTTTCACATCCCTCCTTCCCAAAGTAGAATCTAAGCTTTATGGAGTCTAAAATATATTTTATTATCTAACATTTTACATCCTGAGTGAACCTGGGTTTAGTCCACATGCCGCGGATGAAGTCCATTATCTTCAGTAACTGAGCAGGACACTGTTCCCTTTACATCAAATAACACATTTTATGTCTTGGTTAGTCATGATTTAACTCCCTCATGACCTGTCACCATTGGTAAGCCAAGGAAATGTGAAAAATGAAAAGAAATGGACTGATCAGGGACGTTAAACAACAATTTCAGCCACTGTTAACAAATCATATGGTGTAACACAGAAAACACAGCCCTGGTTTCTTCCAGCCTGACAACCAATAGTATTTGGAGGAGCTGAGCCGTGATGGCTCCGTGTCTCATCCTCACGATCTCCATCGACCCATCTGTTCAGATAAATTGATGGAGCTCAGAGAGTGTCTTCTCCTCTATGAAGTCCCCCATGAGCTAGCAATTAATTTGCTACCAGACCTTGAGTTACTCCCAGCGCTTGCCAAAAACAGGCGCACGGATTTGTTGGCCTATTTTTGCCACACACAGCAGATCTGATCATGTTTTTGTGAGGTTAATGAACACATCTCTGTCGGTTTGAGCAGGCTTTGTAAATAAAAGAAGGCTGTGATGAACCACCAGAAGAACAAATTATCAAAAACATACTTATATAGCTGCTTTTGGCTTGTTTGAAGAGAGGTTTTAAGCATTACACTATGATGTTAAGAAACCACCATGGGTAAACATATAAAATAAAATAAAATAAAATAAACTAATAAAATTAAAACAATTCATGGTTAGCTTAAAAAAAATTACAATTTGATTAAATTAATTTGCCATTTCAAAATAAAATGAATATGGTGTTCACTCTTTATTTTTCTTTATAAAAATGAAAAATAAAAGCTGTCGCAACATTCTGTTGTGATTAATTAATGCATGTAACAAAGCTTTACTTGTCTGCCAGCAAACAAAATGTAAAAAAAATGACACCATCTAGAATATTAAGTACCTTCATGATCCAGCCTGATAGACATATGCCGCTATTGTTAAAAATAAGAAAAGTACTGTTGAAAGTGATACTGAACTCCTTTCCACAAATTCACCAGTAAAAAGGTTTTCAGATGCACAGCAAAGTCCAACCAAAAGGTCAAACAGACGGCTAAAAAAAAAAATCAATCTTGGGAAGTTCTGAAAGGAGTTATGGAAGACACGGCTACATTCATTAAAAAGGAATTAAGATGAATAGCCATTGTAGAGCACTGCCATCAGAAAGTAATTTCTTTTCAGCACAGTACAACCAGAGATAGTGACAGGCCATTACAAGTTTAGTGCCTGGTGCTGATGTCCTACGGGAGGACAAAAAAGACACAGGCAGAAAGTAATGTGAGAGAAGAAGGAAAGCAGTCAAGAGTGGTAAACAGAGTATTAGGAAGAGCCGAACAGGAAAACGAGTGAATATTCTCAAGAAGAGCTGGTGATGGATGGCTTTGTCAGCCTCGGTTATTTCCAGTCCTCAGTTGATCGCTTCATTATTAAGGTTTGGATGCACAAGCATGAAGTTACATTTACAGCCCATTAGGCACTCTGAGTGGATCATTAACCCTGACGGCTTTGATGTAATCTAAGGAAAACTGACCTTGTAAAAAAGGAAAATGGGAAAGACAAAAACCTATGTCAGAGAAATTTTACAAATATATCTTTTTGTCTTGTCATCTTATCAAAGTTGGAGAATGGGATTTGTTTATATGCATGAAGCCAGACCCTTATCTATCCACTCTCTGAAAAATATAAATAACACAAAAATGAGAAGACGAATAAGTCCATTAACATCATGCAGAGCAAAGAAATGAGTCAAGTAAAGTTTAATTTAAAAACAGCATCATCCAATTAGCACAAAAAACATTGGCACAACAACCTTGGCACAGTCTCTCTCTCTCTCTCTTTAGTTTACATACACAGTAAGGTTTTATGTTTTTGAAAGTCTCTTATTAAATAATGATCCAAGGTTGCATTATTTTGATAACAATACAGAAATGCATTTTTGACTACCAGTAGACTTGCATTTTATCAATCGTCAAGAATCAAAGTTTCAGCTAAAAAATCTTCTGTTGGAATAGTAAATCTTTATACATTTCTAAAATGTCTCTTTAAAATCTCCACTTATTCTAAAAACAATTCTTCTTTAAATTTAAATACAAAGTTAGTCAAAGTGAAACATTATTGATAGGTCATATATCCAATCCACATCAACATATCAAACATATGGCGCTGATGATTGGTCGCCTCAGCAGCCAATGAGCTTGCTCCTCAGCATTTAACAATACAACTGTCAGGGGTTGTTGTATACCTAAAACTACCAGTAAGATGACTTCTGTTTAGAAAAAAAATACTATTTCACTGTATTATGCCACTGTGTTCACAAAAGAAGTGTGTAGAGTCACAAAATTATTTTAAAAATAAATTTGACCTGGCACTTATAGGTATAAATGCCCCATTTCTTTAAGAACAACTATTATATAAAAATCACTTTTGTAAGAGGTTTAAAGACAGTTGTGTGGCAACAGTTTGTGAATGTAACCAGCTTCTAATGGTAAAAATGTATTAATCTAAGTTTTTATAATCACACTTCATGAAAACAGTCTGCAGAAACACTTTAATTGACATTCTCCCTTTGTACGTGTCATCAGAGAGGGAAAGCCCCACCCATTGGCGATGATCTCTCCCTCATTATCATAGGAAGTTAGTCTTGTTTTCGAACCTGCCACTATGCTGACACATAGGCATTTTTAGTTCCGTCCTCTTTTAAAAGAGGGCTGGGGGAACAATCTTGTTTGAATTTAAAGCAACAGTCATCAAAATGGTACAATTAAGACCAAAGCCTAAAAGGGGCAGTTTCAAAGAGTTATGAAACATTATTTATGGGCTATTTTGAGCTAAAACTTCCCAAACATACTCTAGGGACATCAGACACTTATTTTACATTTTGTAAAAAGAGACATAATAGGTCCCCTTTAAATCTGGTTTTATTTTAACAATTTTTAACACTTTGGAAATGTCAATTTAAAATTCATTATGTACATTTGAAAAACAGCAATCTACCCTGTGTCGGTTCTAGTGTTAAATATCTCAGTGTTGTTTGTGCTAGCAATCTACATGGCATGTTTCAGATACCCTCTTCCACCTGTGTATAGATCTGCTATGGGGGTTACATGTATGTTACACCAATATTCAAAGCAGCAGCAGCAGCAGTATAGTGGATTTATGCCGCCAAGACCAAACACATCAACACTTCCATATACATATTCATTGCCATACTAACTCTAACTGAGAGTTGTCATGACAGAACTACAATTCACACTAGAAAAAAACTATAAACAGATTACAATCAATAATGTTAATAGATTTGAGAAGAAAAATCTAGCATGCAACAGTATGATGATGTTAACATTCTGAATCTATTAATTCCCTATTCCTTATAGCACTTCATAGTTGTGTGCACTAGGCTATGCAAACTGCAGTTTAGACTGTCAGGCCTTATCCTTCACTGCCATGTATCCCTTTAATCTCCAAATCAGGGTACTTTACAGCTCATTAGCCTCTAAGAACATTAGTGAAGCTTTGATTGGTGTTCAAGACTAATTGAATTTACATGTTTTAAATAAATTTGACTTAAGCTCCCTCATCAACTTTCTCCAAATGTGAAAAAGATTTTTTTTTACCATCCACAACATGACATACACAGATCATTCCACTACATCAACCAGAGGGATGATGCCATTCAGCTGGTTATGAAATGCTATAATCTAACATTTTGAACCAATTAAAGGCATCCTGGTGTGGATGGGTGACAAACGGATGGCATCAGTCTGATGTGTGTCCGAAAAAAGAAAAAAAACAGGTAATCACATTGCATCTCTTCAGGCCTCCGGGTCTCAGTAAAGGCTCAGTGAATTTATCTGCCTGGATTAACATGCACAGATAAGGGTCGAGTTGACAGGAAAAGCCAATTAAAGTTTTACCATCCCTTATGAAAACCCTGCATCTCTGCGCTCAGTGGCTCAATGAGTTGTGAAAACCAAAGTCAAAGCTGGTTGTCAGAGTTGCATTTATTTTGAAAAGAAGCAGAAGAAATACTTGCAATGCTCGAAAAGTAATACTCTGGTCTTAGCATCTTATGCAATTATAAGGCTGTGTGTGTGTTGGCTTTAAAGTCTGTGTGAAATATAAATTTACAATGCTTTTTTTTTTGCTATTGCACATTTGTTATTGTTATTCTTTGTGAACAATTAATCCATGCAAGATAATCCACTGAAAATAATGTTTGTTTTGATAATCTTCAATCAAAGACTGACCATTTGGTTCCTTGTTTGCAGTGGGGGTCCTTCTCTGTTGACGTCACTTTGACTGCTTCAACCACAATATTCTTAACCATGCACCTCTGACCATTAGCTTGTTACCAATATAGCTGTTCCAGATCAGCAGGATGTGGAAATGGAAAATGAGAACTAAACCAGTGATAGCAGGAGGATTAGGAATAGGAACATTTGACACATGAAACACATGAAAGGTTTGTTTAGAACTTCAAAATGCTCCCAGGCCATCCCTCAGCTATTGCACGTATCTTTCGTAAGGTGCTTGGGTGATTTGCCCTGATCTCTTTTTGAGATCTGGTTTCAGTAGTACAACGGCAAATAAATACGAGAGGAAAAAGTATTTAATGTTGCTAAATAACAAATATTAATAATATGTTTCATTCATGTTTAATTATAGTAATTCTTAACACCACTGTTATTATTAACAGATGTAGTATTCAAAGCAAGTAAAGCTGTTTAATAAAAGTCATTGCGATTTATTTTGGTGGTTACACATTTTGTTAATTTTAATAATTTTTTGTTGCACATTTTGTTAATTGTATTGCAACTACATGCCAACTAATTCTCATTAGAGTATTAGCAGACTGTTGAGGTTAGGGTTAGTGTAAATTGATATGTATTTGCAAATATTCTTATAGTCAGGAGAATGTCTGTTGCACTAAAAAATGATATGGCAAAAAGAAAACAAATGTTTTTATGTTACTTAAACTAATATTAATGAGTTAATCAGGTTCAACAAATTTTTTTAGTTATACAAAGTTTAACTTAATATCTTTAGTCAGTTGGACTGATGTAAGTTGAGATGACTATAAAAGTTCCTTTGATTCAACAAAAAAAAAAAAGGAAAAAAATCAGGCAGCATCAACACCAATACTAATGAGAATTAGTTACTTGCAGTATAACCTATAGTCAACAAAACATGCAATAGGGACCATCGAAATAAAGTGATACCAAATCATGGTCCACAAAAAATTATAATATAAATAATATAAATGACACGTTTTGTATACCAAAATTGCAGCTAGATTCAGGGACTATATAAAGTGAAATAAATAGGCTAAGGTAAGGAAAGGCAAAAATAATAACATAACAGTAGACGCCGACTCACACCGTTTGTTTGAATCAACAAACACAATGTTTTGGGTGCCTCAAAACATTACATCACTTTATTCTAACTTAATTTCACAAATTGCATATTCACAAGCTCTCCTCACTCCTCCAGATTGGTTTGCTCTGTGCTGTAATCCATTCAAACAAAAATGAGCATTTAATATGACACAGCAATAACATCCACCCCAGAGGAACCATGGCCAACATATTCTCACTGCTTAAAGAAAATACATTTAAATGTTGATACTGCTTAATGCCATACTGCTCATTTCAAGTCAAGTCAAGTTTAGCTTTATTTTCATTTCACTACATGTGTGGACATACAGTGGAACGAAATGTGTCTCGCAGGACCACGGTGCTACATAAATAAATAATCATAATAACACAACACTAGACGTAAGAGCTACTTTAAACCTACACATAACTAACATACCGGAGCAGTAATCTAACTATACAAACTACTAACTATACATATACTATAAATATTTAACTATACACATAACCTATACAAATACTTTTACATAAGACAGAACAGTATTGTGCGAGACATTGTGCAAAAGAGGTATTTAAGGTTAAAGAAACAAAGTAGTGCAACATGATTTGTAGCACATTCACAAGTAAACATTGTTTTCATTATTGAGTCCTTTAAAGATGGAGTTTAAGTATCCAGTACATATATAGAGAGAGTGTTTCTACGGGTGGCTTGTCAAGCCTACTCACCTGTGTGAAGCACACTAAGAAATGCACAATGTTTTTTAGAGATATAGAGTGATTGTAAGAAAGTGTCTGGCGCAAATGTGCAAACGCCTGTAAAAAAAGTGTCAGATGAAAGAGTGCGTTTTCTACAGGTGGTTTGTCAAGCCCACTCACCTGTGTGAGGCACACTCAGAATTGCAAAAGGTGTGTTTTCTACAGGTGGTTTATCAAGCCCACTCACCTGTGTGAGGCACACATTTAGAACTGCAAAGGGTGCGTTTTCTACAGGTGGTTTGTCAAGCCCACTCACCTGTGTGAGGCACACTCAGAATTGCAAAGGGTGTGTTTTCTACAGGTGGTATATCAAGCCCACTCACCTGTGTGAGGCACACTCAGAATTGCAAAGGGTGTGTTTTCTACAGGTGGTTTATCAAGCCCACTCACCTGTGTGAGGCACACTCAGAATTGCATCATGTTTTGAGGTATTCAAAAATGCATAATGTCATAATGCATAACCTGGTCAGATTTTCATGAGGTCAACTTTTATACTGAATTGAATTATTTTGAATAATTATTTTTTTTGTAAATAAACAACATTTCCAGTAATATACAACACAACTTACCATCACCATATTACTACAGTATAGAGTGAAAATAAGTAAAATCCTCTTTAAATATACATACAAATGTATAATTCATGTGCACATTCTTGCATCCAGCGCATTAAATTACACACTTAAACACACACAGCATATGAACAGCAGCAGATCTAGGTCACTTTTTTTAAAGGCACATTCAATTTTCCAGTTAGGAGTACCAATCCCAGAAGCAGGATATTGGATCTTAAGGAACTGAAAAAGGTGTTCAATAATGTAAGACTTCCTTCCATGCGTAGCAAACCCAAAGTGAAGCTGTAAATGGATGGAGGATCTGCTTAACTACAGTGTGACACTAATGAGATTTATTGTTAAGGTGCTAAACATTATTACTCAGTGGCAGCTCTTAACAGAAAAAATGCCAAAAACTGCACTTAAAAGTCAAACAGTTAAAGAAAAGGTGTGTCTGGAGGTGATAAACATATATGCAGTTTGAACTGAGCAGATCTAATGTCAAACAGCATAACAGTATGTCTAGCAGTACTACTAAAATCACTATTAAACATTAAATCTTATTTTACAGATTTCTTTTCCTTTTCTTCATTTGTTGCCTTCATGTTCTTTCATTCTTTCATTCATTCATTCATTTTCTTTTCGGCTTAGTCCCTTTATTAATCCGGGGTCGCCACAGCGGAATGAACCGCCAACTTATCCAGCATATGTTTTACGCAGCGGATGCCCTTCCAGCTGCAACCCATCACTGGGAAACACCCAAACACCCCCATTTACACACTACAGACAATTTAACTTACCCAATTCACCTATAACGCATGATTTTGGACTTGTGGGGGAAACCGGAGCACCCGGAGGAAACCGGAGCACCCAGAGGAAACCCACGCGAACACGAGGAACTTGCAAACTCCACACAGAAATGCCAACTGACCCAGCCGAGGCTCAGCGACTTTCTTGCGGTGAGACGGCAGCGCTACCCACTGCACCACCACGCCCCCCGCCTTTATGTTCTTAAATTATTTTAAAATTGTCTAAAACCTTCTCACCATTTTGCCTATGTTATCTGTTTCTTAGCATATTTTTTATTATCATTCAGTAATTACTGTATCTAAAAGTCACAAAGATAAAGAAAAGGCTAGTTTGGAGATAATGTACTGTAGATTGCATGTAGTTTGAGTTATATTCGGCATATGAACAGATCTAAATTCTGTCCATGTCCTGAGATGGCTTTTTTTTTTTTTTTTTTTTTTTACAATTTTGATTCATATTTATTTTTCATTCATTCATTCATTCATTTTCTTTTCGGCTTTGTCCCTTTATTAATCTGGGGTCGCCACAGTGGAATGAACCGCCAACTTATCCAGCATATGTTTTACGCAGCGGATGCCCTTCCAGCTGCAACCCACTGGGAAACATCCATACACACACTCATTCACACACATACACTACGGACAATTTATCCAACCCAATTCACCTATACCACATGTTTTTGGACTTGTGGGGGAAACCGGAGCACCCGGAGGAAACCCACGCGAACACGGGGAGAACATGCAAACTCCACACAGAAACGCCAACTGACCCAGCCGAGGCTCGAACCAGCGACCTTCTTGCTGTGAGGCGAACGTGCTACCCACTGCGCCACCGTGACGCCCACATATTTATTTTTAGTTTAAGTTATTTTAGTTTCAGCTATTTGAAAATTAGATATATTTCCTTGGAAATACATTTTATTTTCCCAGGTAATGTTTATTTTATTTCCATTTTTTTTCCTTTTTCCTTTTTTTTTTTAGCTATAACAACACTGTTTGAAATGCTATATATACACTATAAAAATAATTAATATACATTTTAAAAAAATTTATTTCAGTATATACACGCATACTGTATAGTTTGTGCTTTCCCGTCAGCGCTGTCCATCTGCTGCTCAGAGGGGAATAAACTTCACCCTGTGTCAAACTCATGAATTTCAAGTCAAGTTCAGTGCATGAACGGCAGCATCCTCTGAATACTCGATTCATTCCTATTTCCCATATCTGCATCCACCGCCTCTCTCATGAAGCATGATTCACTGTAATTAAAAAACCATTAAAATAATGACCGCAAGGTGCAACATAGTAAAAGCAAAATGACATTAGCACATCTTCACACTTCATTTTCCTTCAGGCAATATCACAGAGACCTCTGGTGAAAGAAGGTCCAAGACTAGCATTGAAAGTTATGAGAGCAAATATATAATCACAAACAAGCCTCTGCACACCTGCACTCTTTAGATTGAGACAGGTGATTTTTTTTTTTTTTTATCACTGGCCTTTGCTATGAATGCACACCTGCATGGAGTTTTATGAGAAGCAACTATTTCATCGGAGACATATGTTTATAGCTCATCCACATTCATATGAATTACCTTCAAATTAATAACATGCTAATTATTTACCTGAAATGAGGTAATATAATGTAAAACATGCTCAAATGTATTTGGTAATGATTTAGTAAAACATGCACAGTAAAACAAACTCACAGTTTACTTAATGTGGTAATGAATTGGTAAAACATGCTCATTATTTACATATACTAAGGTAATGAAATATTAAATCATGTTCACTATTTATTTGAATTTAGAAAATGAATTAGAACATGCTCAGTAAAACAAACTCACGATTTACGTATAATGAGGTTATGAATTAGTAAAACATACAGATTATTTACCTATAATGAGGTAATGAATTAGTAAAACATGTTAAACAGTTTGTTTAAAATTAGGTATTGAATTAGTAGAACATCTGCAGAAAAACTTGCTTACATATACATATACATATATATATATATATATATACATATATACATATATATATATACACATATATATATATATATATATATATATATATACATATATATATATACATATATATATATATATACA
>CAIGQV010018299.1:4877320-4902023 GCA_903798115.1 Danio jaintianensis | reverse complement strand
GAGAGAGAGAGAGAAAGACGCAGAGTGCAGGAGAATGACAGCAAGTCAAGTGAAGGAGAAAGACAGAAAAATAATGTTTGTGCACCAGTGTGACAAAAATTGAGAGCAATGGAAGGAGGGAGAATATGTGAACGCCTGTGCGTAGGAGAAAATAAAGAGACAGAAGAGAGGAATAGAGGAAGATGGAGTGGACAGCTGAAATTTTGCAGAAAGAGTAAAAATGTGAACAGGCTTGTCATTTATTTCAGTATGATGGGCTAATGAACAGTGGCTGTCACCCGAGACGGATTGTACCGTGTCCAGGTCTTAATAGAGCCCACAGACGAAGGAGAGGGTGAGATCTAGAAAATCTATACATATCTCTTGTGGGTAGAGCATCTGCTCAGTCTTGCTCTTTAAAAGGCGCAGGGGCATATGCCTCACATTCACACCACAAAAACTGGAAGCATATGGACGAGGTGCAGACAGACCTCATGTGATTTGATGCGCCCAGTCCAGAACAGAAGCTCAGCCTGGGCTTGCCCCACTTTGTTGACATGTAGCTAAAGCATTCAAAGGTGTGAATCACACAAATATGCTCATCTGGAATATATTAAAGATAACACAACATGTCAATGTATGCTAAATATTTCACATAAATAGATATATTTGTCAATGCCATTAATGGAATAGTCCACAGAGAAAAGGAAAATTCAGTAACATTTTAGTTTAGGTCACAATTAATGCTATTAACTACTTGCTTATTACCTGCCTTTTATTAAGCTATTAACAGTTGATTAGTAGTTGTAAAGTATGATCTTATTCCGCATCCCTAATCCTACCCAAAACCTAAATGACAAGAGTGAGTAAATAAGAATGAATTTTTGGGGGTGAATTTGAATCATTTAAGCATTGACTAATATGATAACATTGGTATGTTATCTTTTATTAACTTATTATGTGTGTGCTTGACATATTTTTATTGCTTTATTTGTTAACAAAGTGAAGACTAAATAAACCTAAGACACCAAGTTTAATTAACTTCATTTTGATCTCTGCAAATTTTAAAATCTGGCACCAACTAAGCTTAATTCTTACCTTGCAACTTTATTTCCATTTATTCATTCAGCAGGCACTTTTAATAAATGTGCCAAAACTAATCATTCACAATTTCTCTTCCCAGCTTTATAAATGTAATTTTATAACTCACAATACACAATTACAATGCAGATTTTTCATAATTGTGACCTAACATTCATTTCACATCAAAAACATTATTCATAGAAAACTTTAAGTCAACATACAAAAAAAAATGTAAATCTTGTACTCTAGTAAGATCTGTACTCTACCGACCAGACCCTTTAAATGATTTATTTGAGTTGGCTCCCAGAGTTGCTTCTATTTTGCACATTGTCATTTAATTTCCATTTGTTATATAGAATACCATGTTCCAATTAATGCATGGTCTGTTTGGAATAGATTTGAATAGTTTATAGTTTCAGCACCAAAAAAGAGCCAGAAATCCCATTGCTAGTTTACTCAGCATTTGTGTAGTTTCAAACCTGTTCAACTTCATTTACTTCTCTGAACATGAAAAATGCCTCATTAAAAGCCCACTTCACAGTGATGAAATAGAGGAATCATTATTGGTTCAACAAAGAAACTTTCAGTGATTAGTTCTTAAATTTTTTTTTAAAAAATTGTATGAAGAACATTTCAAAAATCTAGACCTTTTGTTGCATCTACTCTAAGTCTAGAATTGACATGAATATGAATAAATGATGCAAATATCAGCACACCACATTGTTAGTAGAAAATACTTACATCATTTTTAATACAATGCTAAAAATACACACAGTTCTTAAAAAAACACTGTGTACACGTTCCACTGACAGGCCAGTACTTTTGTGTCTCAAAAAAAATAAACAGACAGAAATCTGAAGGCGGTTCTGTCTTGCACATTTTCTGCCGTCTCCCTTAGGCTTTCTACACAATGGACAATGGACTCTGCAAAAGCATCTTAATGAGCTCTTAAACTGTCCCACAGCTGTCTTCATCAACCATTCATGCACGCACACACACACGCACTCGCAAATTTACAGAGCTGCGCCCTTCAATGCCAGCCTCTAATCCTGCCATCCCACACTTCAATTATTTATCCATCACCCAGCCCGGCTTTCTGGCACTTTCTCTGTGATTACGCCACTTGTCTCTGTGGCGTGACTATGTTAGACAGTGCAAAACAGCAATGCTCTCTCCGTGTTGAACCAACCTGGATTAAATGCCTCATTACACAGGGAGATCAAACAAGTTCGATTTCAGAGGCTGCGTTTAAACAAGGCACGACAACATAACTAATGCAAACTGAGGTTATTACTTTTTCCTGTATTAAACAGGAAGGTCGCAGGTGAAGGCAAGCGGCCAGCATACAGAATGCCAACGAGGCGCAGGTTGTGACTTGGCGAGGACGGTTAAAATGCCAAGGGCAAGAGTTTCATTACTGCTATGCTAATCCTTCAATGCTATATTAAGCTAAATGCTGTTCAGATAGCCTAGACTTTGGTAAACACAAATCAAATGTCACTATCAATGCTCTTCACCTAAATCCCTCTCTCCCTTTTCTGCCTCCTATCTCACCTTTTCATCCATATTTAAAAGAAAGAGCAGCCCACCGGGACTCGATAGCAGCTCACCAATTCAAACAGCAACTGGCCTTATCGGCGTCTGCCAGTTGAAACTCTTAAAAGGGAGAAACATTCATAATCAAGGGTAGTGCATTCTGAATCACCGAGGCTTTGAGTCTCTGCTAGATAAGATGAGCATTTTACTCACGGCCAATACACTGACTGCAAGATTCCATCTACATGACTTATGGGAACCAACATCCTCTGCATCAATAGGCCTCAATAATAAATAAAAAAAAGTCCCAGACTCATCTGTCAATTCAGGATGCAGCATCACAAGCCTAAATTTAGAGTTGTTCCCTAAAGGCACATTCACAAACGAACAGAGGTCAATGACCTTTTGGCATCAAATGGCCATTTTTAAACCCCACCATGTCCCCTGATAAGCGCAAATGCTGGAAGTTTTGCTTCCCATCGTGCACCACATCATGAATAAATCATGGAAATAACTGCTTTATTGTTTACTGCACTATTTGCACTATAGTAACTAGGAGTGAATTTTAATGATGAGCTGCTTGCAGTAGGATCTCATCATTTATACAATGTATTATTCTAAGAGCAAACAACAAAGTAGACCAAACTATCTCATCGCCATAAGGGACCCACTAGTTTACTTGCATGTCTGTGTTTTATCCAGCTGGCTTATCTGTACTGCACCATTTGGCCTCCATAATGCTCACAACTAAAAGAAAGCTGTGTGAGAACAGATTACTGTTTGAGGTAATTTGGTATGTACAGTGCATACGGAAAGTATTCATAGCGCTTCACTTTTTCCAAACAATTTTATGTTACAGCCTTATTCCAAAATGGATTAAATTCATTTATTTCCTCAAGATTCTACACACAATACCCCATAATGACAATGTGAAAAAAGATTTTTTGAAATTGCTGCAAATTTATTAAAAATAAAAAACCTAAAAAAAAATCACATAAGTATTTACAGCCTTTGCCTTGAAACTCTAAATTGAGCTCAGGTACATTCTGTTTCCACTGATCATTCTTGAGATGTTTCAGCAGCTTAATAGGAGTTCACCTGTGGTAAATTCAGTTGATTGAATATGATTTGAAAAAGCATACACCTGTCTATATAAGGTCCCAGGGTTGACAGTGCATGTTAAAGCACAAACCAAGTATGAAGACAAAGGGATTGTCTGTAGACCTCCGAGACAGGATTGTCTCGAAGCAAAAGGCTGGGGAAGGTTACAAAAAAATTTCTGCTGCTCTGAAAGCTCCAATGAGCACAGTGGCCTCCATCCTCCGTAAGTGGAAGATGTTTGGAACCACCAGGACTCTTCCTAGAGCTGGCCGGCCATCTAAGCTGAGTGATCAGGGGAGAAGGGCCTTAATCAGGGAGGTGATCAATAACCCGATGGTCACTCTGTCTGAGCTCCAGCGTTCTTCTGTGGAGAGACGAGAACCTTACAGAAGGACAACCATCTGTGCAGCAATCCACCAATCAGGCCTGTATGGTAGAGTGGCCAGACGAAAGCCACTCCTTAGTAAAGGGCACATAGCAGCCCGCCTGGAACTTGCCAAAAGGCATCTAAAAACAAAATTCTCTGGTCTGATGAGACTAAAATTGAACCGTTTGGAGTGAATGCCAGGTGTTACGTTTGGAGAAAACCAGTCACCGCTCATCACAAGGCTAATACCATCCCTACAGTAAAGCATGGTGGTGGCAGCATCATGCTGTGGGGATGTTTTTCAGCAGCAGGAACTGGAAGACTAGTCAGGATAGAGGGAAAGATGAATGCAGCAATGTACAGAGACATCCTGAATGAAAACCTGTTTCAGAGTGCTCTTGACCTTAGACTGGGGCGACGGTTCATCTTCCAGCAGGACAATGAAAAAAGCAGAAAATCTTTTTGAAAAGCGAGTCAATTTTACCATATTTTTTAAACAAATCAGTGGTAAAATGCAATGATCAAAGGACTAAGTTCATACTGATATGGTCTGGAAATTAATTAATAATAAAAATGACCTAATGTTGGTATCAGAAGAAAGGCAATCTAAAGACTACTTTACTACAACTTGGCACGACACATTTTTGTGTTGTCTTCAAAGCAGTTTATTATCTAATAAAAATCAAATCTATTATCTAATAAAGTGCCACATTCCACAACCTGCCATTTTGGATGACTGGCTTCAATGTAATGTTTTTAGATAAAGTTTTGAGTTCTGAAACTTATAGAATGCTATTAATAGTACAAAGATCTTATATGTCAAAATATCTAGGGAATTTAGATTTCTCAGTTCATGACCCGTTTAAAATAAATCTTTCTCTTTCTTGAGCAAATGACTGGTCTACTGAGAAGAACTGATAGAAGAAAGGATTGAGGTCCTGTAAGTCATTACTGCCCATTACTAAATCTCAGTTCCCTTAGGAGAGGGGCTTCCTGCTGGTGTCTTAAAGGAGTCTGGGTACAGTTCATTCAAGTTTATTAATCATAGTCTCATGAACGACACCTGACCTGACCAGTTTTCAGAACTTTCCCATTGGACACATTGAAACAAAAAACTTACAAAATTCTAATGTGCACTCAGGAAAATAAAAGTTCCAAGGGGGGGTTCACAACAGTGCCATAGAAGAACCATATTTGGTTCCCACAAGGACATTTCAGTAAAAACCATAACCAAATGTGTGTGTGCGTGCGTGCGTGCGTGCGTGCATGCGTGCGTGCGTGTGTGTGTGACTTGAATCCCCATTTTAAAGTATATTATGTAAAATATAAGCAAGTCCTTTTTAACACTTGATTGTGTCATCCATGGTCACAATTGTTCCCACGTTCCTCCAATGTAAACATGTCAAAAAGTGGGTATGTTTGCCAATAGTTCTAGGATGTGAGAAGAATTTCCTCCAATGCTGAATACCCTAATCTGTGAATACACCCCTTACATGCAGGATTAAATTATTTAATTGATTAGGATGTAAGCAGTTTGAGTCAGACTTTAACATCCACCTAGCAACACTAACTAATATAAAATCTTTTACAGCCCAGCCACCAACAGTAACCAATAGCAACCAATCAGAACCGACCAAGCTTTTGTTAAAGTTAGAGTTTACATTTATGTGTATATTTTATCACATACGCAGCATGTGTCTACTGAGAAGTGCTCTTTGGTAAGATTCATTGTGCAACCTTTAAGAAAATGTATGCATGGGCTTTTTTTTTAGACAATAATCAGTTAGATTCATGAAGAACCAGGTGCTCTTTTGAGAAGGTGAATTACAAGTAGAGGTTTATCTTTCTATTGTTCAGAAGAGCCTTCAGTCCAAATCTTTACACCTAATGCGTGAGGCCTGGCTCATAACGGATTCACAAGAAGTGGTCTTTGCACACCCATAGCATGAATAGGTCTTCATGCCATTTTCATAGAATGGCTGCCTTTGAAATGGCCGCCTTCATTATGCTTGTGAAATAACACCTTGGAAAGTAGGGCTCTAGCTCTTTTTAACTGCAAATGATGTGATTGTTTCAGCATACAATAACCTTCATCCAGCCATATGCTAATGCAGTCCAATAGCGGATTGTCCAGACAAAACTGTGCACTGCAACAATATCAGCATCTGTTCTTCTTATTCCAAGCCTAAACACCACAGCAACCCAGGTTGTTGATACTAATCTCACCATGACAATAAAGGGGCAGTCTATGTAAAAATTTAAATTCAGTCATTATTTACTCGCCCTTATGAAGTTCAAAACCTGTAAGGAGGCCAGAGATGAGACAAAATAAATGTAACGGTCCAATTAAACAAGTCAAATAAAATATGTGGATTAAATATCAAAATATGTCAGAACTTATTCCATCGTATTTTGATAGTCATACCAAAATGAAACAACATCCTAATTCTGTCGGGTTCTTGCATATTAACATACCCAAACAAATAGGTATTTATACGAAAATGTTTTTTATTTTTTTTAAATGTCTTGCTGATAAATGGGTAAACTTATGGTTTGAAGGATATTTTAATGGGACAGTTGCAAGTTCAAACATGTAAAATTACAAATTATTTTTAATTTAAATAAATTTTAGAGTTGCACTGTAACACTTTTCATGATATGATTTGTGTTTTGAATATGGATAAGTTTTTTGGTATATAAACTATTATTACATTGAATGACTTGCTCAATGACTTCATTAAACATTTTTATTAATTAAATAAAATAAAAAATAAAAAACAGGACACTAATATAATTTACTGGGGACAATGCTAAAGTTATCATTTTGATAGTTGAAATACATTTACCCATGCATTTCTACCTTACACCTGGTAACTTGTTTTGGTTATTTCTCACATACTAAAACCTCATTGGAAACAAAATTGCTTACCAACCATTTTAGAATATCTTTATGAGAATAAAGAAAGCTATACAGGCTCGGAATGGTATGTGGATGAGTAAATTATGACAGAACTAGCACTTTTGGATGGACTATCCTTTTAATATTAATAGCTACTATAGGTCAAAGAGGTTTTTGCCTTTTAATACAGTTCAATAATTGATCACAACTACTATAAATATTCATATTAGGTATTTAAAGGTAATGCAGCTCATGGTCTATGCATCAGATTCTCATATAAACACAGATTAGGATGTTCGCCCCACTCTTCTCCTGAATGCCCTTCATATTGGAGCGTTCCACCGGGATACATCATCATGTCGTGACAGCACTTCAAGGCCCCAGCAGATCAATAAGTAAATGACTCTTTTTGTGTGCAAACAAACAATCACAGGGTGAGAAAAACACTGTCGGAGCAGAAATATAGCAAACACAGGGATGGAGACAGGCGCTAACATGCCCAAATCAGCAAGGATGAAACATGAGACCTTGCTCTGACCTCAAATGAAACTGTATAATTGCTTACTCCAGAGTTTAATCCAGTACAGCAACCCCCTGTGAACGTTTCTCAAATAAAAGTGCAGGTAAACATTTGAAAACAGATCCAAATACTTGCCACTTTCCCTAAAGCCCTGTACAAATCCAGCATTCTGTCTTAATACCAAATTCAGGCATATGCTTGCTTGTCCTAAAAGCAAGGATGCTGCCTTTAGCACAATGCAACATCTGAGGATAAAGAGGGAAACACAAATTGATTGTGTAAAGCCCCAAACAATGTTTGCAGATGTGGTGTTTTATATTATGTGCTCATTTGAAGGAGGACGAACTCCGTTATCTGTTATCATGAACTAATTGGTTAAGTCTAGAAAAGAACACAAATAAGAAATTTGCCCAAAAAAATACTTGCCCGAATAAGTTTAATAGAGCTTGAAAGAAATAATTAACCGAGCTGTCAGAATTCACACAAACACACAAGGACAAACCTGCTCACCCCCACACACGCAAGCAAAAACAAGAACAAAGCAATAATGGGGCACCAGTCCTTTCTGTCTGCTTGTGTGAAGTGGTAATGAGCAGCACATCAAGCTACTGTACTGCTGTATTATAATAAGTCATCTCGCTGCATCTTCCCACCTACTGCTCTCATTGGCCATTTTATTAGGCACACCTGTTGAACTGCTTGCTAACAAAAAGATTTAATCGGCCAATCACATAGCAGCAGCTTAACGTATTTAGGCATGAAGACGTGGTCAAGAAAATCTGCTGAAGTTCAAACTGGACATCATTAAATGACTTTAAATGTTAGTGATACAGTATGATGTCAGGTTGGTTTGAGAATTTCAGAAATTGCTGATCTTCTGGGCTTTTCATGCACAACCATCTCTTGGGTTTACAGAGAACAGTCTAAAAAAAAAAAAGAGGATATATCCAGTGAGTGGCAGTTCTGTGGCCAAAATTGCCATGATGCCAGAGGTTTAGAAGAACGGCCAGATTGGTTCAACTAATAAAGTAGAAAGGTATCAGTAACTCAGATAACACCTTCTTACAATTGAGGTCTGGAGAAGAGTATCTTTGAACACACGTCATGTTTAACCTTGAAGCAGATCAAAGAGGCACACCGGTGTCACTCCTGTCAACTAACAACCACAACAACCTGAGGCTACAATTAACATTTTTGCCAAGTAATGTTAAATGAAGCAAGGGACATTTCACAGCATATCCAATACCATTTTTTTTTTCTGGAGAAAGTCTTAACTTTTATTAGCCCCCTAACTCTTTTACTGCAATTGACAATATACAGTAACTTGTATTTTGACAGGTTTTTACAGCAATCTGTGTTTTAGTTCTATTACAGTAGGGGAAGCCCTAACGTTTGTCCTGAGTGAGAAACATGACGTCACATGTTTTGCGGAGTGAAATCGGAGAAAGAGGAAGTAAGATTGCAAGTAAAAATAAAAGTTATACAACCTTGCATTGGCTTAAACCACCAGCTATACCAGGGCTCGCCACAGCGAAATGATCCGCCCTCGTCAATCTGCACTAGGTTAGAATTTGTGTGTACATTATGTGTGTGTGTGTGAATGAATGTGTGTGTGTATGTTTTTGTAGAAAAATATTAAGTACTATCATCATGGCAAAGACTAAATAACTTAGTTATTTAGAAATTATAAAGCTATTATTACGTTTTAAATTGTGTTGAAAAAACAGCACTTAGGGAATTAAAAAAAGAATAATAGTTAAATCTCACAGGAGGGCTAATAATTTTGACTTCAGCCGTACATCCTGCCTTTTATCAGTAGTTCAAGTTGGTGCTGGATGTTTAATAGCACACTTTGCGCCTCTTAGTTTAAACGCCACATCCTACCCGTATGCTTACTGACCATGTCCTTCCTTTTTGACCACAGTGTACTTAGCTTATGATGGCTATTTCCAGCAGCAATGTCACTAAACCCAAATAATTTCAAACTGATTTCTTGAACATGACACTCAATACTCTGATTTTAGTATGATTAAGACAATATTATGATTAAGAGTCTACCATGTGAACAGAAATTTTTGATGACCTTAATCTGACTAAAGTCATAATCGTAGTAAACTAATTTAACTAAGACATGTGCAGTATTCCTATTTTAGTCTAAATATTTAAGGGCAGAACAGACATGTAAACTCTAAAAACACATCAAACTGTTACCGTCGTATAGGACTTTGCTGCATTTTACTTAATGATAGTCCATACACACACAGCTGTTTGACACCCAGATTCTCTGCACCTACAGAGTCAGTACAGGACCACAGACAGCCACATATTATTTTTCCATTAAAACAACTCTCTCCTAGTCCTTACATGGGTGCCAAAAAAAGCACTGTTTGCATGTGTGGTGGTGGAAAGAGGCTAATCTTATCCAGTAGCTCATAGTTTGTCACGAGGACATGAATGAAATATTCCTGAAAGAAAAGAGAAACTGTTGGACTACAGTTGAAGCCAGAAAATTAAAAATGAAACACCCGAAATTACATGAAGAAAACATCAGATGGTGTTGTAATGCAGCGCCGTGATGTAATGATGTTAATCAATCTATGGACTATAACATGTAAAACAGGAACATTAAAAGAGCATTCCAAAAGCAACTCATATCAACACCTTAATCATATTATTGCCTTATTGGTAAATCATTTGATTACTGATCTCCATGTAAACGTAGTCAGTGACACTCACTGCATGGCCTGATGCTATCAATGCAAACAAATGCACAGAGATATTTTTCTAGCACTTAAATAAATCCATGTCATAAAGAATTAAGTCAGTTCTGATTGCAAAGTGGGTCCTAACTAGTACTATAAAGGTGTACCTAATAAACTGGCTGGTGGGTGTACAGTACCACAACACATAACTCTTCTTCACCATCGCTACACTACCCATTTTATCATTACCCTCACTTAATTTTCATGCCAAATAAAATATGAAAAAAGTAATTTTTCACTATACGGTTGTTTCCCTTCGAGGGGCCCTGAGCCAAAAATGGCCACTGCAGCCCAGACTATGGATGACAGTAATTAATTACAGCTGAATATGGTATGATAATAGGCCCGACTGATATAATTAGCTTCAAGAGCCTCTAAAGCATATTTCTGCCCACCTGGTTCATCCTTTCTACCTGTAATTAAAAAAAGATCATTTGGGAAAGATTTGCTTTGTTGCCCCTTGATTAGATTTAGCAACATTCACCATGTTTTTGTCATGGTTTTTCATCAAGACACGGCAGCGGAAAACCACATGCAAATTCAAAATTGTGCTTGTCTAATTTTCCAACACAAAGGTTGCAAGTTTAATCCAAAGGAGGCCTGACCCAGAAAATTGAGCTACTGAAATCCCCACATTGTTCCGTGACCACCGGGCACTTGAACAGAGCACTAAACTCAAGGGATGGTCTCTGGTACAGCCCAATTAGCATCACTCTGAATAATTTAATAGTCTGCTAATTAAAAAATGATTTATTTTCAATCGCAAATAAATTCATATCATCACAGTAAGTATCATCATTGTCCTCTGGATAGCAAATTGCCCTGTCAGTGTCTTATGGATGGGCCAATAAGATTTTATTAATTTCTTTATTACCTATACTGATATTCAACACTTCCTCACTTATTTAAACTGTTGTCATTTAAGGGGCCATTTAATTTGCTTCGAGAGTGTGTCTGTGCATACATTACAATGTTAGTTGCCTGTACATGTTTGTTTTTTTTGCTCCTAAAGTGCTGGTAGCCGATGACTTGCATTTTTACGAATCACTAATGACCACAGTTTCAGCCAAAAACCTTCTTTAATGTTGAAAAAAGTGAAGAAAAATGTAATCTACATAAGATTTTGATGCTATCATATTCAGCATGTTATACCAAAATATCAATGAAAATCTCTTTTTTTACATATACATAAAGAACACACTACAATAAAGTAACGAAACACTTTATGTTTATGCACTGTGATACTGACAGGCAATTCCCTCTGCTCAGAGAGTCACATAAGTCATATCTGTGATACCTGCAAGTCATCGGCTCAGTTTTCTCCTAACGAAATGAACAAAGCTTCAGTGGTTCCCTGGTCAGCCATGCTTTCTTGAGAAGAGCGGGCCAGGAAAATTGCTGGAGCCTTACTGAGCTGTAAACACGAAAGTGAGACATAAATCTTGCGTAAAATATTTGTCAGTTATCTTCTGCTGGAAAACTCTGCTTGATACAAATGCCCCAGCATGCCTGAGTCCAATACTGTCTGGCTAATTTATCCGTTCACTGTTGGTTATATATTCTGGGTCTGACATATAGTGAGCCTATGGTAGAGCTGAGTGAGAAATCCTTTCTTTCAACAGCAGGCTGCAATCAACAAACCCATCTGAGTCATTGACTAAATAACTTTAAGGCTGTTTTCGAAATTACAAAATGGTTGTAAAACAAAACGAGTCTACAAAGAAAGGTTAAAAGGTGAATGTTCAATAATAAAATGACAATGAGATGTGAATCAAGGTAGACATACTTGAGTGAGACTGGCAGTGATTCAAAGGGCATCTGAGGTCAACACAAAGCTGGTGACACTTGAGATGTGACAGGAAAAATAAGCGTCCCTCTGTGTCCATCCCTCAGCCTGATTAATTCAGCTGGCCATATTCCATTCCACAATGTACAGGACAGGATTTCTCTCTTACTTTTAAGTCACGTCCAACCTTACCAAGCTGACTCCTATCTGAACACGGTTATTTTCTCTGCCTTGTCGCTGCCTCAAATATCTTTCTTGTTTCTTCTAACTACTGAACATGAAATATATTTAGTATTTATGGTACATATGTTTTCACTACTATTCAAATTTTTGGAACTGGTAAAACTTCTTAGAAATGTCATTTATGCTCATCAACAAAATATAATCATTTCAAACTGTCGTATTTTTAACATTTGTATTTTCCAGCAATTGGTGCTCAAGAAACATTTCTTATCAATGTTGGAATTAGGTGCTTAATTGATCTTGTAGAAACCATGATACATTTTTATTAAAAATTTTAAATGCATTCATTAAAAATAGATTATTTGTTTTGGAAACATCTAAATGTATTAATAAATGTTACCTTAAATCAACTAAATTGAATCATTGTTCAATTTAAGGGTTAGTTTCTTAGGTGTGTGCTTGAGTAAAATGTTAACATTTGCTGGTCTGATAATATCTTTTCCTAATATGAAATTAAACAATTTCCATTTATATGTTTTTGTTTTTCAGAAAATGACAAAAGGTCAGAACACCAAATGTTTTCATGGTAGTGATTGAGAAACAGGGTTCCTCTCTCTTCCAAGGTTAAAACATTGGTATTGTGTGGCCTAAAAATTAATAAGAACATGTCTGAAACATGTCTTGGTAGCACGATCACCTCACAGCAAGAAGGTTGCTGGTTGAGCCCCGGCTGGGTCAGTTGGCATTTCTGTGTGGAGTTTGCATGTTCTCCCCTTGTTCGCGTGGGTTTCCTCAGGGTGCCCCCCACAGTCCAAAGACATGCGCTATAGGTGAATTGAATAAGCTAAATTGGCCGCAGTGTATGAATGTGTGTGTGTGTGTGTGTGTGTGTGTGTGTGTGTGTGTGTGTGTGTGTGTGTGTGTGTGAATGCAAGAGTGTATGGGTGTTTCCCAGTGTTGGGTTGCGGCTGGAAGGGCATCTGTTGCGTAAAACATATGCTGGATAAGTTGGCGGTTCATTCCTCTGTGGTGACCCCTGATTAATAAAGGGACTAAGCCGAAAAGAAAATGAATGAATGAATGTCTGAAACATTGACAACATTTTTATTTTAAGTTTGAAAGATGTCAACAGTAATTTACCAAGAAACTTAGAATTTAAGTGGTCTCTTAATTTTTTCCCTCATAGACGACAAATATTTCATTATATAAATTATTTACTGTATATATTTGACGATTTCAACAACTTCTCAGAGAAAAATGTAAAATGTGCTGACAGCTCACAGCTTGCAAATGCCAGAAATGGAAGAAAGCGCAAAGAAAAAGATACGATTCTGACTTGTTGATGACTTTCACCTGGGCTTATGCTGGAAGAATAGCTTCCCATTCTAATTGTTGTTTCGGGGGAGAATTGGCAGATAAGTTTCTGCAGAGGCGGACAAACAAATCCACATATCTCGCTAAATAAAGCTGCACTGGGAACTCTCATAAGAAACAAGATCCAAAGCATATTACGTTTATATAATACAATAAAGCCTCGAAGGTTGCCAGAGAAGTCAAATCCACAGAACAACTCTAAAAATACTCCACTGCCCCAACAGAATTGTTGATAAGCGTGTCAGACTCTCACTTAGCTCTGTACATATGTGAAAGGGTCAGTGGATGTCAGGGAAACAGACCAACCTCGAGGCATTTTGTCTCATTACTTCACCTCAGGAACAAATAATAACCTTCAGACAAGTCAATATGGTTGATTTCAAAGCATTTTTCTCTGCCTGGAATCAGCGGTACAAGACAGTCGACTGGTAGTGGCCATGCATCTATTATTCCCCATGCAGGAGAAAAAAAAAAAAGTCTTTTTCGAGCCGTAAGAACACAGCATGTGCTCGCACACCATAACGGAACACACAGAGGTTGCTGTCAGCTTCAGAAAGGCTGACTGAGCTGCATATTGGGAAGAAAAAGGTCTCCACAAGCCACTGAACACTCTCTCCCATAGCCTCACCCTCTTCCTCTCGCACATGGTAATGATGTTCCCCCCATGGGGCTTCACATGCTCTCTTTAATGGGTAAATTCATCAAAGTCAGTCCTGTCTCACTGCGCATCCAGGTTAATTGTGTCTGTTTACACATGCATGCATGATCCTTTCTTGTTTCTACTCGTAAGGCAGAGCTAATCTGAGATGAGGTACATACCTAAACCCAACATCTACTAGAGATGGGCAATATGGACTTCTACCGTGATTTTTTTCTGGTATTTTTTTGCTATAAAAAAAAAAAATCAACGACGATCTGCACGGTGGCACAGTGGGTAGCACAATCGTGTTTGCATGTTCTCCCCGTGTTCGCGTGGGTTTCCTCCGGGTGCTCCGGTTTCCCCCACAAGTCCAAAGACATGCGCTATAGGTGAATTGGGTAAGCTAAATTGTCCGTAGTGTATGTGTGTGAATGAGTGTGTATGGATGTTTCCCAGTGATGGGTTGCAGCTGGAAGGGCATCCGCTGCGTAAAACATATGCTGGATAAGTTGGCGGTTCATTCCGCTGTGGCGACCCCAGATTAATAAAGGGACTAAACCGAAAAGATAATGAATAAATCAGAGAGAGAGAAAATGCACTACTCAGAAAGAGAGAGAGAGAGAGAGAGAGAGAGAGAGAGAGAGAGAGAGAGAGAGAGAGAGAAAGGACTCATTTTCCAGGAGAAACTCCCATGCCATCACTCTTGACTGGGTATTCGTTTGTTTCTACACAGAAAAATGGCACTCACTATGAACTCATACACAAGCCCTAGGGACACTGGCCATTTCTTCCATGAGCCTAGAGCATATTGTGAGCCATCTGGTGCCCATCTCATATCCCTGTGAGGTAGTAAGCGACCTGAGGAACAGCAAGCTATCAATCAAAGAGCCAATGAAATCTCACTGCAGGTCAGTGGTCTCCATCATACAGAAGGTCCATACTGGTCCTAAAATGACTGATAGCTTTAATCGATGGGATTTCTCTTTGTTTTTTTCCTCTCAGAGCAAGAAAAGTTTCTTCTAAACTCTCGTTCATTTGTTGCAATAATTAGAATTATCAATATTATTTGCTTCATAAAAGTATCGACACTTGCAAATGTAAAATATTGATTGGAGTAAAAAATAAGCTTACTCAAATCAAAGCTTCCACAAAGAAAGCAGAAAGCAAGTTCTAATTACACAAATATTCAAGAGATACAGTACAACCATAATTATAGTTTTTCACCACAAAATTATACATTTCAGATTAAAACTGCTTTGAAATCATACCTGTCTGTTCTCTTATAATCTATTGATGTACAAAACAATTGTTCCTCATGAAGGTGAACACAACAGCAATTTTTTAGTACTATTCATAATTAAGTTGCCCAATTTCATTTTCAATTTAATCATTACTACACTATAAAAGGGAGCAGCAACATTTGTATAAAATAATAGAGCATCTGCGATACCTGGATTATTTACAATTCATCGTACACAAAATATTGATTATCTCACTAAAAGCTTTTGTGAAAAATAATAAGTGTATACCACTGACTTCAGTTATCTAGATGAGTCTGTTTTTATCAGGGATAACAAACCTTGGGGTAGCACAACTGACCAATTATATTCAATTGAGAGAGTGGTATAATATGTTTTTGTACAATATATCTCATTTATAATCTCACCACAAGCCATTGCTTTGAAAGAACACATTTTTCAGCCACACCCACTTAGGTTCCCTATGGGTTATAACAGGAAGATCCAGTGATGAACATTAAAGCACTCAACAGCATGAAAAGCTCGTTGACACTTCTGTTTTTAATCATAAACACCAGGTCCAAACCTGTTCTGTCATTTATGAAATTATTAAATAAACAACACTACAAAATGGCTTAACTTTTTTTAAAATAAGTTGCCAACCATATGGAAACATATGCAAATTGCATATGACATACAAGTTCATATTTAGATTTCATATATTTATATATTTCACAATATTGCAAAACACATTAAACAAGTATATAAACTTTAAATCATTTCTGAACATGAATTGTTGAAATATATATATACTTTTTTAACCAATTCCAATGGTTGAATATATATGTGTGTGTTATAAATGTTATTTGCATATACAAAAGCAACATATTATGAATTGATCTTCATCCTGCACTGGTCGATGTTTTCACTATAAATATACACAAGCCATAAATAAGTACGATAAGATAAAATACAATCTTAAAGATCTTTAATCTTAAAGATGCACTCTCTGAAATCAAGTCTTAATTTTGCAGTTCATGAAGTAAAACCTTGTTTCAATGAATTTATATTGTAACAAGACAAAGAATAGATTTCTTGCAGTGTTGTAATGTCAATTATGCACTTCCCAGTCCCATAGATTTTTGTTTTACAATTGCCATTTTATTGAGATATACTTAGCAGAGGGTCTCCTAAGAGAGATTATTACAAAATCGTATTGGCTTAATCTTAAAGAGCACCCTCTCCACCACAATGTTTCTCTAGCAATTTGGCAATGATTTCAATCTCACTGCAGTTGGGCTCAATATCTTTGCGCCAGCTTGAGCTGATTATCTCCACTCAGATAGAAGCAAATCATTTGGCATCAAATATGCTTCACTTGGTTTTCCATAAAAGACTTGGTTGTGGGAGGTCCCAGGCTAACTGATCAAGTAAAATGATGGCACAAAGAAAACAAGCACTGTTTCTATAGAAAATCCAGAGTGAAAGAAAACAAATGGGCTGTCATTAAGTTATTATGGGTTTATGACTTGATCGAGATGTTGGGGGATGCTAGCACTGTGAAATTCATCAATCCCTGACAGCTATTTGCTCCACGAAGTTCAGAATTCATCACAAGTGTGCCACATGATTGAATATGGCAAACTGACATGGCAAATGTATGTGTCTTTCTCATGCAATGTTTATGCCATTAGGAGCAGTGGTTTAACACTGAGACACAGCTGGGATAAGAAATACACATCCATAAATTATCTGCATTACAAATGAACACTTCATGATTTTATGCAGATGCTTTTACGCAGATTAAGCAGCTTCTCTTTACTCACAGTGACCGTGAGGGTCAGGGAGGGAATGAAATACTCTATACACAAGGAAGATGAACAAATATCAAGGGATAACAATGCACCAGCAAACAGGCAAATAAGCTCATTCAAATTCAAATCTAGTACCAAGCAATATTCATGACTCTGCATCTGCCATGCCCTCATTGTATATATATTTGCTGACTAAAATCCTTTCGCTTTCAAGCATTAACCTGCTGACAACACTTTAAAGATGGCGAATCCAAAGCACATCAAATGTAAAGGCAATGTAACAGTACCTTCCTGTATGCAATCATGTTGGGTGAGTCCTCATCTGGATCGGCTATGCCCACCGCACCTTGGTCCTGAGAGGCCTGAGCCATGCTTGATTTCTGGATCTCTCTTTCTGTGTCTGTGGGGAACGGGCACAACAGAAAAGAAATGAGTCCCATAACAGGTCCCAGACAATGAATTAAATATCTACTGTTGCTTGTGTAAAATGGTGAATGAGATGTGAGAATTAAGGTAAAGGTGAATATACTCAAACTTGATTTCAAATTCTCACTATAGACCATTTTGAGGGATGTAAACAATAACAGTGGTCCTAATGTATTTCCTGTTTCACATTTTTAATTTGACACATTGATAAATAATGTCATGATAGCTGTTTTAACATTAGGTTATGATTGAATCGCCTCTTGTTACAGTTATGAAATAGTTTGACAACAGGCAGGAAATGTTCATGGGCCAATGACATCACCTCATTGAAATGGTCTATACTAGTCAAATTCTTGGAATAAGCAAATAATGATCTAATTTATGGTGATTTTTAGCCATTTTAGAGATTCAATAATTCATATTTACTTTCATAATGTAAAGAAAAAAAAGGTCTGGCCATTCATAAAAATGCACAAAATGTGTTTCACTGAGGAAAGAAATCATTTTCAAAAAAGAGTGGTGCTATTGTAAGAGCCACACAGAGGACTGCCCTAGTTCTCAATTCTTGTTTACTTAGAATACTCACACATTGAATTTAAATATGTTGATGATGCATATGAGAATTAACCAATAACATTTTTACAGAGTTTTTTGTTGTTGTTGTTGTTGTTGTTGTTATCCTTCACATGTGCTGTACTTGTCAGATTTGAATTAGAAATTTATTTTTAACAAGAACATAAAGTAAAATTTCAGTGTGAACCACCTTATACAGCTGATTTTTAATGTAACATCAGCTACAGTTTTTGTAACTTGAATGCGTGAGCCTTATGGTTTTCAGTATTTTTCTATTGGCATGTAAGAGAGCGCGTGCACAAGCTAGGTGTCACAATTCGCGCCATTTCTAACGGACAGCAGATGTCAAAAAACAATACAGTAAATGAGCTTGTAAACATTATTTCTGGCATAATACCATTGTACACGAGATCTAATTCCTTTAGCCCTTCTAATTGCTGTAAGGTTACTTGGGTGTCATTTGCTTTGACCGGTGAGGAATTCAGTTTTCCACAAGTCTAATTGGTAGCTCAGAAAGCGATGTATCGACCAGTCATAAATGGAGTCAAGAAAGACGACAACAGACCAGTTTTCCGTTTCAGATAATAGAGCAGGTATGTCGACATATACAACTTTCTATAGACCATTTTGAGGGATGTAAACAATAACAATGGTCCCAACGTATTTCCTGTTTTACATTTTTAATTTCTATAGCTTCCGAGGATCCAAAAAGAGCCACATATTGATAATGTTATGATAGTTGTTTTAACGTTAAGTTATGATTGAATTGCCTCTTGTTACAATTATGAAATAGTTTGATAACAAGCAGGAAATGTTCATGGGCCAATGACATCACCACATTGAAATGGTCTATAGCCTACAGCCTACATGTGTGCTTTCCTAAAAACAATAATACTAAGAAAAACGTTAGCTTTTTAGTAGCCTACTACCTGTTTTAAAGTTAAAGTCTTAGAGCTCTAGAAGAAATATATATAGAATATGAGAGCAGAACATCCTTTACTCGACCAAATACATCCAACAACAAATGTAAATGTATAAACTCAAATGCACCTAAAACATCACCAAAAACTTTCCAAAATTATTTTAAGATGTTTTTATAGCACAGACTTATAAAGAAATGGGAAGTGTCTTAGTTACTCAAAAACATAAAGAAAGAAATATAATAGCCTACACAAATTTGGTCTCCGTTGCGGTGTATCAGCTGCACGAGTTCCACAGAAAGAGACACACACACACACACACACACACACACACACACACACACACACACACACACACACACAAGACTCAATCATCTGCTTTCCTCAAACAATATGCTGACTTATTTTCAGTATCCCTGAATTGCTTTTCCACACCGGCCACACGAGGAGCGGCGCACGCGCTCATAACAGCTGTTAGTGATCAACACCAGCGAACCTAAAGGTAGAAATGTTATTAATTTGCGCGTGGGCATGATTTCCCAGAGCCGCATTGCACGACAAACATGTGCAGCTATTTAAAAAGAAAAAAAGACAAACAGCTGCTTTCAGAGCGCAATCCCCACAGGAGCACCGGTCCCAATTCACACAGCACTCCACAGAGCGCGATGCCGAATATAGAGGCAGAAAAACCCTGTCACTGAAAGACACGCGCGCGCACAGCAGGGAGCGCGAGGCGACAGGATGATTCACTTCAAACTCACCAGCACTTCGGGAGTCACTCGAATCCAGCACTGGACATGACAATTGATCACTCCTGCCCTTGCGAATATTGCTATAAGTTTACAGCAGCACAATCACACACACAAACAACTGCTGACTGAAAGAGCGCAATACCTTTGTAAGTAGCCTACCGCCTCGTCCACTCCCGGAGCTCGATTTCCTCCTCCTTAGCAACCAGAAAAGAGCAGGTTCATGATCTAACTGGCGAGAAGGGTCTGGGATGAGGAGGATGATGATGATGATGATAGGGTGTTGGTGAGGAAAGGATGATGAAGAGACTCAGCGGGGGGTTTCTTCCACTCTGTCCGCCTCTCGTGCGCACTGGAGCCCGGCGTGGGTGGTCGCAGCGTGGACTGGAGTGGAGTGTTCAGGTACAGTGAGGAAGGATCCTGGCATGTGTGCAGCTGAGTGTGAGAGAGTGTCAGAAACAGGGAGGGAGGATAACAGTGGGTGGGGGTTTTGGGGGTGGAGTGTCTCCCTCTGTAGTTTCTGGCAAGCTATTCTGAAACATGTATTTGTTTGATGAGAGAGACCGTTTTTGCAGACAGATCAATTTCAACTCTGTCATGTGATTACAGTCAATTAATTAATCTCCTCTAATCCCTGTATTTGTCTCATTAGTACATCTTACAACATTAAAATTAATTAGAAAAACAGATGTGTCAGGATTAGGGTTTAAGAATAAATGACTATTCTACACTAAAAT
This sequence comes from Danio jaintianensis, assembly GCA_903798115.1. Lineage (NCBI taxonomy): Eukaryota > Metazoa > Chordata > Actinopteri > Cypriniformes > Danionidae > Danio > Danio jaintianensis. The sequence goes on along the minus strand of CAIGQV010018299.1, from coordinate 4,881,336 downwards.
GAAAAGTTCCAGAAGAGAGTTTTTACAGCAATGCTATAGAAAAACAAAAAGTCTTTGGTTCCGCAAAGAATAAGTTCATATTTATTAGTAGGTCTACTACTGTGCAGATGTTTCAAAGTCATTTTTTTTTTACTGTAAAATAAAAAACCTTTGTGCAATGAAAGGTTTAATTGAATGTGAAAAGTTCTCCATGGACCCATCAATGACAACGAAGAACCTGTGAACAACAACCTTTGCCTTTGTGCCATAACTTTCAAGTCCTTAAAGAAGTCTTTTTTGCAAGACTGCAAAACAATTGGCTTATTTCTAAAAATGTGCCACAGACAAAACATGTATGCAACATTGGATTGTGTGGAGCCGGACAACCTTATGCAGGTTTAATTTTATAAAACTTTTCTCTATTTGCTTAGTAATAATAAGATTATAATACCTGGAGAAAACAAACAAATCTGACTCCATTTGCTACAGATTGACAGTATGCAATACTAACAGAAGATCACTGCAAGAACATCCACAGTTTTAAATCCATCACCAGCAACTGTCCTAAAGTCAAAAAAGCAGACAAGAAAAATATGCAGTGAGTGAGCGTTGTAATTTTATTTAAAAAAACAAATATCTGAATACGCAACTGATTTTGAAGGGCAATCAATGGAAAATGCATTTTGTTTTTGTATTTACAGGAACTGGAATCGGCAGGAAACTGAATGTAATGTAAATGACAAAAAAGAGAGGAGAGAAAGATTATCAAAAATTGTCAGGTAAGAACTTGAGGGGTTTTAATATGGAATTTTAAGTCGATTTAGTCACTTGAGAAAGTCTATTTAAACTCTTTTTGGACTTTCTGAAAGTTACAGATTTTATGGTACATCAAGTGCTTTTATCTGAGAAGATCAAAGAAAATCAGATTTCTCATAATGCCTCTAAATGGAATGAGGAACGATAGATCATCACATATCTGAAAGATAGCATGAGTCAATATTTTGTTTAATGTATGCAGTCATTAAACGTTTACATTGCAAAATAGGTAATTAATACGGTCACATGGTTTAGAAATATATTAGAGAATAGAAAATTAATCAAGTGCACCACAGGTACTCACAGTTAATTCACCCACAGCAGATTGTCACACATCTGGACTGCAGAAACCTCACAGAGAACAGTGTGTCTTTTTTTCTTCTGTTCTTGAGGAAGCCTGCAGGTCCACTCATGCAATCTGCTGTTTCATTTGTCTGCAGCAACATCCATATGCACACACTCACACACCCAAACCTCCTTCTCTCTTATTTTCCCCACTGGCCCTTAATTGGCCTTCTGGCAAAAGTGAGATGATACATACCCACAGGGGATCCTGATGGATTTCTGGGAGACGGTCTTTGTACTTTGTAACATTTACTTAAAGTACAGATAAAAGATGATGTATTAAGGGGTGATTTATAGAAAGAAAGAAGTTGTGCACCTTGTAACTTCACATTGCAAGTTGCAAGTACACAGTACACTGTGTCTCTATATGACACAGCATTAACTATATAACAGCTCCTATATGACTATCTATAGATTACACTATTTTAATGTTAGGGAGCACTGTATACTTTTCCACAGATGAAACAAAAGATAACTACTTGCATGATATGCTTGCATGCTGTCAAAGAATCACCAACTCACAAGGCATGGACACTACAGGACCCCTAAATGTGCAACCAAGGACACCAAGATTTTAGCAGCATATCCTTCATGTCCTGCTCAAGGTAGAACTACAATGATCAATCTTTTTGGTCCAGCACATCCCATTAACAACTGGATTGCAGAATCAATCTGAAGGCTGGGACAACAACTTGAAATCTGCATCATGTTCTTCAAACATTCCTGAACATTCAATGGTGACTTATCCTGCTGGTAGGGGCCAAAAAAAGTTTGTTCAGATTACTCCTTCCCATAACCATCAATAAATTCTCTGTGACCAGTTCCTCTGTTGGTTTGGACCAGATGTAGTAGTCCTCTTTGCACTTCGGTATCCATGAACCTTGGGTGCCCAACACTCTGTTGCCAGTTTGTGTTTTGTCCCTCCTCTTTGACCACTGTTGGTAAATTCTCTCCACTGCTGACCAGGAGCAACATACGTCTCATTTCTTATTAAGTCATCTTGCCATACCAATTTAGCCATTGTCAAAGTCACTCAGATCATATTTCAGCCGATTTCTCCTCGATCGGAATAAACATCAGAGATGTCATTGCTCAACAACACTGCATTTGCAGTCTGCATATTTCTAGTGAGGGCCTTTATTATCAACCCTTGACCAAACAGCAAGTACTCTACTGTTCTATTGTGTACTGCCAGGAAAGGTCTATTTATCAGTACCAGGAAGCGTCCTTTATCTCATGCTCTTAACCAGCCCCTTCCAGAGACATAGGTGTTAACGCAGCTCTTACACTATTTTGGGGGCTCTCAGTCCTGCATCACTTTTGCCACAGTGTATAAGAGTGAAACTGCAACTGTACTTACACATAAGTGAATATTTTGAAGCTGATAAATGAGGTTGTTTTCAAGTGATAATCCAAGAAACATGTTCCATGCTGTGATTCACAATACGGATATTCCAAAGAGACATTAGCACATGCTCAAATGCTCGCTTTCCTGAAATCAATACCACCAGGAGCCATTAGGGAGGAGTAATTGTTCATCATGTCTGAATCACAAATGTATTCAGCCAAGCACTCACTCAAAGGGGCATGTGTACACACATATGCAGTCATAATGGACACTGGCGCACAGCAACATCAGCACAAATTGACAGCATCAGGAACCCACCCACTCCAGGCTAGATTAATTATTTAGACTAGTGAGAGATGCAAGAAATGCACAGAGGTGTTTCCCTATCTCCAGTAGCCTAATTGCATTGTGCACACACACAATCATCTCAGTAAATTAGCTGTTTTCCATTTCATATGGACAAGAAATTATCTTCCGCTGAGCTGCAGGATGAATATCGCTTGCAAATGCAAGTGTTTTCCCCTTCGCTTGTACTGAACCTGGGATATTTCTGGCTTGAAAGTAATGTTCCAGCATGCGTTAGGTAACATGTCACAAGAGTGGTATATTAATGTACATTTATGTTCTTTCTTACCAAAGAGACCTGTAGGAAAGGGCACAAGTTGTGTAAGTGGCAATTATTAGAGCAGGTAGCTAAGAATACAAATCAAGTGTTAAAGTCTGACTGTGCCGTAAGTAATGAAAAAGAGTTTAGTAATATGCTGAAATAAAATGGAGCACAGTATTACTACTGTCAACACTATAGTCATCACAGGATGGTTTTATGTAGAGTGACAACAGTAAAATGAGATGGAAAAAACAAAATGTAAAAAGATATACATTTCAATTAACAGAATTTTATGTTTTTATTATTATCTATAATTAAAAGCAAAGCTATTTTATGTCAGTAATGCTATTTTAGTCAGTAAAATATGACACAAATGAATATGATTTGGATAAAATTCATATATTTCATCAACACAAGACAAACTGACTAAAAGAAAACAAACTAGAAGTGCAGAGCAAATTATGTTCATCCTTAAAAATTATTTGGGTAAGATAAGGGTGTATTTTTATGAGAGCAGTCCTTTTGTTTTGAAATCCTGGTTGGTTCTTTTATATAATTTGTGTCAATACTGAAGAGCCAAGTCTACTGACATTTGGGCAGAATACTGACAGCACTGACAACAGCCGGCACTCTTGGGAAGAGCTCTAAGCCCTTTGCTCCCACTACATGTTCTACAACATGTTTATTTCAAGTGCACTAAAAATTCCCTATTGCATTGTTCAACATGCAGTTCTCAAGCAGAGGACATTCCACTTCAGTCTGGGTCTGCGCTCTCAAGTCTTCTACGTGTCCATTTCCAATAGTCTCAGGCAGATAATAGCACCATTGACATTTCCTCACTGATATATCAGAAACGGCTTCCACCACACACACACACACACACACACACACACACACACACACACACACACACACACCCAT
>CAIGQV010018299.1:4834596-4876920 GCA_903798115.1 Danio jaintianensis | reverse complement strand
ACACACACACACACACACACACACACACACACACACACGAAAATCCAGCGAGGTTATTTGACTTCATGAGCTTGGGCAGACAATGCTCCACAGACTTTCATCCAGAAACAAAGGCTGCAGGTGAGAGATGCCCTTTACAGTACATTCTTTTCCATTTTGGGTTAAAATTTGCATTTCCACAAAAAGAGTGTTCTTCTGCCGCATTTAAAACTGACTTGATTTGCAGATTCAGCAACAGCAGTGGAAGCTAAGGCCACAACGACAGTGGCCACGGTCACAGGAGGGTTAACGTCACAATCACAGTCAGATCAGCAGGAGGACGCGAGGAGCCCTTGGCAATCCAGCCCTGCACTTTAACAGGCTTTGCTGATTACTTACTGCAAGGTGCAATTATCCTCGTCGCTAGCGTGGCAAAAATCAGCCTCTCCCACAAAAGCACAACACTGATGGCGAAAAAGACAAAAACACGAAACAAGGGCACAGATAGCAGCAATAATAAACACGAGAAGACTGGAGATGACATTCAACTATGGCATTTAAATTAATTTATTGGCTCAGAAAGCAATGGCAGATTACACCTCATAGAGCAGGCGGCAAGCATGAGCCATTTGTTTTTGACCAGGCCATGAATAATTACAGCACCTCAAATCGAGTTTTTTTATTATTATTATTTATTTATGAAACCTTAATACTGTAATCACTGAAAAGTCTCTTTTTAAACCTCTACACTTTACAAAGAAGATGAACAGAATATGTAAACAGTACTTTTTGTTTGTAATCTTAATGCTCCTTTTTAAAATGTGCACATCATTAAAAACACAATTTTTTTTAAAGTTTAGATGGGAGAGTATATGGATTAACGTCTAATGACACAATATAAAAGAGATCAAGGGAGGGGGGAGGGAAAAACAATCCCAGCCTTGTCTCTCTCTCAAAAGTGACTGCATACGTAAGAACAAGAAACAACATCAAGAGCCATGTTTATGCATGTCCATAAAACAATAGCGATAAATTTATACAGAAAAAAAAAACCAGTGCAAAGAAATGGAAATCAGGAAGCTAAGAACAAAATCAGAAGAGATCAGAATGAATGTAAAAGAATTGACATTCCCACAGTCATCAATATTTACCTTGAAAGGCTTGAGAATGTGAAAAATGAATACCAAACCAGAGGGGGGAGATGAGAGAATAAATAGAAGTCATGTTTTCTGCCAAACGATCTGGTTTCGACCTCCCGACCGAGGCAGCAAAACCTGGAAATCAAACTAATAATCTCACATCGTTCTTCACGTTCTGCAGCTCTTCCCTTGTTACAAGGAAGTTTCAAATGAGGCAAAATGTTTGGCATTCTTAGTGTTTCGTTCTCTGCTGGTATCAGGAGGCACTTTCTGAGACACTTCGAGTGATTCCTAGAACAGAATCGATTATGGCTGCTCACTGTTCGCAAACCCAAATCGAAGTTACCTCCGGATCCATTGGGCACATCTTCATCATAATATGTAAAGTATCCAGAAATCGACTCCGTCTTTTTATTATACTGAGAAACCAGCTAGCGCTTCCTGAACAGTATAAACAGTATAATGGAGATCTATATTATATACATTACTTGGGTCAATGATGTACAAGTAGGGCAGGACTTTTGGTCTTTGATGCCTGACTCTTCTGTTCTGGGAATGCTGCTATGTTCAGATAGGGGATTGAGGAACTGACAAGAAGAGCAAAGTGGTATAACCGGGTGTGAGACTATAGGGCAGCTGTTCAATATTATTGATTCTGGACAGTTATTACTTAGCCATCCCTCTGGTTCTGTGCTCATTGCACAATGGCGGCCACAGTACCCGAAAAATAACTGGGTTTGAGGCATTCTTTCTGATGCTAGTTCCTGTATACAACCCCATTGCATTTGTCATGACAACTTATGTCTTCTGTTCAGATATGCCTCTAAAAAGGCCCTTTAAATTCTCCTTCCTATTTTTCCCTTTTTTCAGAAAGGCATCTCCTCTCATCCCTGATATTGAATTCAATACCCGTGTGTCTGCATTCTATAGCATTATCTCTTTGTTTGTATGGAAGGTTTCCATCACTCTGTGTGTGTGTGTGTGTGTGTGTGTGTGTGTGTGTGTGTGTGTGTGTGTGTGTGTGTGTGTGTGTGTGTGTGTGTGTGTGTGTGTAGGCAACGTGGAAACAAACTGGAATAGATTAGAGCTGAAGTAAAGTGAGACGATCACTTAATACCACTAGATGGCACTAAAGCAACACAATAGCAGACTAGGGCACCACAACTCGCACAACGAAAGATACTGCAGCTCAGGCAGAACTCTACTAAAAATAAAAATAATACCAAAAATAAAAAGAGTTGACATCCCCTTTTAACAGATGTCCATTTGTACTGCACGCATAGAGAATTGTAACTGTTCACTAGTAACATAAATGCAATAAATAACTGAACTGTTCCCAAAATAAGACTTGTCCTGAAATTCCAGACTTGTAGGATAATTGGCGTTCGTACCACAGACTTGAGATGTACTTGAGAGAAATCAAGGCAGGATATTGCCAAAGTTGTTAGGTTTCGCGCAAGTCCAGTCTTTAAGACAAGGATTCAGACTCCCCGCTATTGCTTCAATTGATGTTGGGATGAAACATGACATCACAACACAAGTTTTGACTTCATTATGAGCAAATCACTTCATGCCACCCTCAGGAATAAAAAGGGGCATTCCGTCTTTTGAAACGCAAATGGTATCCGAAGTGGAACATGGTGTTTGTAGATTGGTTTCAACCAGAACATGCGGACATGTTTTCTACAGTTGAAGAGAGAAAAATAGCACAAACTCCAGACCCACAAAAATTCACAACATGGTGCTGGATGTTGAAATATAATCGCAAAGCAGAGAAGTCTTCAGCTGAGGCTGGGGGTCTTTTTGGGGCAGGGATACGACTGGAACTGAATATCAGGTTGTCAGTTGTAAGTAGGGCACAGGAGAGACAAGAATGAAACAGCCTGAAAGGCAGAGACTTGCATCACAGCCAGTTACGGGTTACTCCTGTGGGCACTTCTTATGATGTCCCGAGGGATCTGGAGTGGAGAGTTCATCACAGAAAAAGCCTGAAGATTTGCATTTTTGCCCTCCCCTCCCCGAGCCACGTCGTCAGCGTTGGTCATTATCACCACAGATATGTGGAGAGTTTATAGAGGAATTCTAATGTGAACATCAAGTTTTGTTAAATTGTGAATGGACAATTCTCAATCTGGTCGCGTATGGGAGTTTAAAAAACAACAAAAAAAAGTCTCTCCCACATCTGTCTGGTCCTCGAAAAGTCTATTGATCTTGTCTTTTGCAGATGGCTCAGTTCAGATCGATGGTGTTAAAGACCCACTCTGTGAACTTCTTGAGCTTGGCAGCAGAGCTTTGAGACTCTTCTTGCAGCCTCTGATTGTCCTCCCAAAGCCTCTTTATTTGTGCCTGAAGTTTCAGTTTTTCTTCCCTTTCCTGAAGGAAAACACAACAAGAGAACGTTCAATTTCACTATGAATACACTAACTTTAAATATCAATTGTTCACCTGTTTTTAATATAATTACTTATGTTGTAAAACGAAAACAAATTATTCTACACAAATTATGAAACCTTTGTTTTTTTAGAAAAAAAGAAAAAGGCAAAAGGACTTCTAAATCTGATATCGGAAAGAGATTCATTACATATCAGGTTCAAGATTTGATGAACATTTCAAATAACTTAAATTTTTACTATGCATTTGCAAACGAGTAGTAATGAAACTAAAGACTTATTTTCTGGCAATTTGTTGAATAGCTCATCTTGTACAGCCTTGCAAGGCAGGAAAGTGGCTTGACAAAAAGCCATATATAAAAGAACAAAAAATGTCATGACTGCTTCAGCAAATGTTTGCTTTTTTTAAACATTATGGGTAGCTTTGGGGTATCCGCTTGTTAAGTGTAACATCACACGAAGCAGCTTCCGAATCCAAGCGCTCTATCAAACTGTACAGGAAGGCTCAACAAATGGCAATAATAAACGTTTAAAAAGCACTGTAATACTTTCGAAAATCATGATCGCAATGTATATATCAATGTCTAATATCAGATGGCCAGAAAGGGATTCATTTAAAAAAAAATTAAATATTGGTATCTGTGATGCAGCAAGTCCAGACCATACCATGATATGTAAGAAATTCACTTTAATGTATAATATGACTAAAAAGTGGTCATAAACAATTCAAAACATTTCTCAATTCAAATGAGTAGTGGCTTGGACACGCAAACAGTATTCCATACATCACGCCTTAACAAGTGGATAGTTAAGTGTAGTCTTTCCCCTAGATCCAGTCAAACTTTTAGTGGCTCTCATCAAAATTTCATTTCTGAGTTAGTGAGAGAACCAACATAACAAAACACTGCCATGTTCAACATGTTTTTCAAACAAGCAACGAGCAACACGATTTCATGACATAAATTCACGATTTCATGACATCGTGCTGTTGCCATCTACAATGGAGATTTTAAAAAATGCAGCTTATAGTGCCACCTGGGGACATGTCATGTTAAAAATACCCAAAACAATATATTACAGATTTTTTGCAGGAATGAAGGAAGTGCAACTTCTAAGGTACACATGAAAATCAAAACTAACCATATTGATTTTGCTAGCTCACATTGCTAGTTTTGTGGTGAACAATTCATTTGTGCATGTCATTAAGAAAAAAATAAGGTTGCCCTTGTAACTGAAATCTGAAAATGCACTTCCTGTTTGTTTTCAGTTAAATTTTCAGATTATGACTGTCTGAGGTATTGGGCGTGGTTAACATACTTAACCACGCCCCTCCAACTGTTTATGACAACAAACGGAAATGGCAAGGAGGCAGTGCCTGTTAGGTAGCAATAACTCTCCCCAAACCCTTTTCTCGCTTTATGAATGAAATGCCTACTTTACTATACCCATCAGCTTGCAGTAATAAAAAAAAAAACGCCCACTGTTTTCTCATGATATGCCATTTCTCTAGGAACTTTGTCATAATACATAAAAAAAATAAAAAAAAAGTTGCAGCTTCCGGTTCATGCAGACTTTAAAGGGACAGCTCGCCCAAAAATGAACATTTCCTCAGTATGTACTCACCCTGAAGTGGTTCCAAACCTAATGAGTTTCTTTCTTCTATTTAACACCAAATATACTATTTGAGTAAAGCTTGAAACCTGTAACCATTGACTTCCATAGTAGGAAAAACTAATACAATGGAAGTCAATGGTTATACGTTTCTATCTTTCTCCATTATACTGTATCTTCTTTCGTGCTGAACAGAAGAAAGAAACTCAAACAGGTTTGAGTAAATAATGGCAGAATTTAAATTTTTGGGTGAACTAACCCCCTTTAAGAATTTTTTTTTTAAAAATCCCAATAGAAAAAAGTCATTTTCAACAGAGGGGAGGCTGAAGCAATAAACACTAAAAGCGCCTCTGAAATCCTTGAGGGCAGGTGTGAATAATGTTTCAATAATTTAATGGCTGTCAACTATTCTGAATTTATTTTACCATGAAGAGTTCAATAAATGTGTGTGAATATTGTGTATGTTCTGCTCACTTTCTTCAAATCCTCCTGCAACATCTTCACCAAAGCCTCCAGCTGAGAAACCTTCCCACCGTAGCTTGAAGGCCCCTCACTAAAAGAAGAACCAGAGAAATGACAAAATGCAAGACGACACTTAGACAATATGAATGGAAAAACACTATTTGTTGGACTATTAGGATATAGATTGTGGATATACCTGGGGGAGAGTCTGGTGTGCGGCACCGGCTGCAGATCTAGATGCTGAGGACTGAGTGAAGTCTCTCCTCTCTGAGTGACATCCTGAGAGCTAAACATGAACCCTCTCTGCACTGAAAAGGGAATGAGGTGATGGGGAGAAAGGGAGGGAGGGAGAGAGAGAAAGAGATTATGATGATGTAATGAATTAATTTAAAGGTGAAGGCAGTGTTGGCCGTGCATGATGAAGCAGCACCTCAAGCTCAACACAGATGCACATTCCAACACACAATTTCACATCTGTCCATCAGTGCAGGCCCTCAGGGGACATTGGTCATTAACATAACATTAACGTATTATTCCAAAACCTTACATTTCAGCAAATTCACCACGTTATGATATTGCACAAAATTGAAAAATCTTTAACCTCATAAGCCCCAATAACTGTAAAATTGAAGATGTCAAGTTTTTGTTTAGTAATGGGTTTTTCTTAGACTCTTTTTGGATATTATTATTATTTAATTGTAATGTCATTTTCAAAAAACTATTTCCTCCACAATTTGTGTTCATGGTAATGTTCAAAACATTCTGTGACTGCGAAAATTAAATAAATAAATAAATCTACCACTATAACATCCAGTTTTCAGAAACTGAAATAAAGCTGAAATAAAATGAAACGTGAAATACAAAAAAAAACATCACAGTTCCATTGGCAACAACTGAACTTAGCTAAAGTACTAACCATTTAATAAAATGAAAAAGAAAAACAAGAAAATTAAGGATAAATCAAAATAATAAATAACATAAGAATAACATTAATATAACACTGAAAGCAATTAAATAACAGTTTTAGGCATATTCAAAGGGATTTACAGTTTGAGCGTAAATATATGTTTCTGAATCGGGGGGCAAAGATGTTGAATATCGCATAAAACATCTGCGAATAAAGCACAGTTTCCAACCAATCAAAGAGAACAAAATTGCCACTTTCTGATAAACTGGCACCAAATTTAAAAAAGAAAAATGGAATTTGCTGTGGCAGGAGAAGCCACTGTGGGCCTTTTTTCTTTTAGAATAAACTACTTGCAACAAAACGCAATGAATGCAGTCATAACTAGCTTTTGGAGGCATGAGAATAAATGCAGTTTTTTCAATATTATTAGCCTCCTTAAGCAAAAAATTTTTTCGATTGTCTACAGAACAAACCAACATTATACAATGACCTAATTAACCTAATTAAGCCTTTACATTGCATTTTAAGCTGAATGCTAGTATCTTGAAACATGTCTAGTGAAATATTATGTCATCATGGCAAAGACAAAATAAATCATTTATTAGAAATGAGCTATTAAAACTATTATGTTTAGAAATGTGTTGAAAAAAATCTTTCTGTTAAACAGAAATTGGGGAAAACATATACAGGGGGGCTATTATTTCTGACTTCAACTGTATGATCTCACTTCTACACAAGAGATGGACAGCTGGATTGTGCAAAGCTGTGACATATAGCCAAGGACAAGAGATAAAGAGAAAAGAAAGGGGCTCACTGCGCTGTGGTCTTCTCTCACCCTCGAAAGCATTGGCCACATCCACGAGGTGTGTCCAGTCCAGGCCGCTGTCTGTGTCAGTGTCTGGCAGGGGCATGAGACCCAGCTCAGGAGGAGGCAGCCTCTGTCGATCGTGCAGGTCTGCTAGAGAGGTGTCAGACGCTGAGAGGTCACCTGACACATAGCCAATGAGAAAATGTAAGGTGGTGTGTGTGTGTGCATGAGTGTGATTGTGCGCTTTTGCCTAGTTAGAGCTTCCAAAATATGATCTTACGCAACACAATCAACATATTTAAGGGAGCACTGCTCAATTTAATTATAAGAACAACCTTAATTTATGGAAATTAATTCACACCTCACTAAAATAATACCTAAAAAATTTACAAATATTATAAACATGTTTTCCTCTATATAATTTTTCTATCTGTAGCAGTTTTAAGAAAAGCAAAAACGATAAAACATAAGTGTATGTGTATAACACACACACAAACTATTTTTATAATTGTTGACCTTTTTCATTTGGAAATGACAGTGGAGAACAGACAGGAAAGCATAGAACAGGTAGTCAAAATGGGAATCAAACTCGGGTCACTGCAAGCACCACAGAACTATATGTCAGTGGAGTTAAATGCAAGGCTACTGCCATTAACATTCAAGTATATAGTTAGTAGGAATTACTAAATATGCCTTAATAATTTTAAGTCAAACTAGCAGCATGTGTGAAATGCGTTTCACAATTACTCGCATGTCTCTCAATCTGCACCAATCCAGGAGAATTGTTGTTTACTTACTGTTAACTGCAATATATAAGTCGCTTTGGATTTTTTTAAGATGGCATTGCAAGAAATATGGTAATTAAAATGTTTTTTCTATAACTGGTACTGAGTGTAAACTTCCCAGACAAGAAACATTTAACTGAATTTTATAATTAAATTAAATAAAATAGTTGACATTTGAACGCACAAAACAAACTGGCCCAGACCTGACACTGTTGTCAAAAATGTTTTTTCAAATATGCTCTGCACCTTTAAATGTAATATCTATTTTTTCACAAAAATCAAACAATAATTAACTCCCTATAGCAATGTCATGGACCCCGCTGTTGATCACTCCAGGTTTAATAGATTTGTTCTATGATAATTTCCATTTTTAGTGCTGACCTGAAAGGCTTTCTGACAGGTTTGCTCACCATGCATCTTGATGCCCATTTTGTAGGAAGGTCTGCGCAGCGGTGCGCCGCGGGTGGTGGGTGATCGCGGAAGAGTCGAGCAGCTGAAGAGCACATCACTGGCTAGAGCCTGCTCCAGAACAGAGTCCCCCAGAGACGGCAACCGCTGACCCCGGTATATACTCTCATCCGACAGGGTGCGGTGCAGAGAACGCCGTCCTGAGCTCGATGGACCAGAGGAGGACAACTGCGAGGAAAAGCAAGGAAGAGATCTGACTCTTATGTGTCATGTTTTTATTTATATACTATTTGCTGAAAACCTAGCAGCTATTATGAATCATTAAGAGAAATGCTATATTGATCTGCTTGTGAGTTAAAAAATAAAACTGTAATGCACTTCACAGAAGGCCAACTGAAGTAGCTTTAAATACTCAGCTTTGCTCAACTTTGTAAACTGAAACATGAATAGCAGAACATAAAAAGTTGCTCCTGCCCCTTTTCAAAATACTGAGACAGCCAGCCTGAGTCACTGAACTAAAGCCTAATCTGATAGCTCATAAGAGCCACAGCATAAAAACAGCAATGCTATGACACATCTAACTGTTGATCCATGTAAAGTAGGAGTGCTTGTATTTTCTAAATGAATTTTTGTTATTTATTTGGAGAAAGCTAGCTTATATATAACTTTAAGAATATCATACGGACATTAACACCCCAAAAAACATTCAGCCATAATCGGTCAGGTGTAAACAGGGCCACTGATGCGATTGGCCAACCTTACTCAAATATTTAAGCTCACTGGCTATTTATAGCTGATGTACCTTCTCCTTGTGCTTAATGGATGGGGGACTTTCTGGAGTAATAATGAGTTTCTTCATATCTTCATCCACTGTGGATTTGCACATGGCTTGAGGAGAATGCAGATCCCTAAGAGAGGGCCTGGACTGAGATGAACCCAGGTCTGTACCCTCACCTTGAGGTCTTCTGGAGGAAGGTGGGGAGGTGAGAATAAGAAAAAAAATGCAAGACTTATAATTAAAACAAAATTCTTGACTATAGCATTCATTTCCATATTTCCAGAATGATTATGAAAAGTCAGTTTCTCGTTGTCATTACTCTTCCTTTCCAGAAGATGGCAGTGATGTATTAGTAAACCGAGCCACTGAGGAAAACAAAACCTCAAATCTCTTTTGACAAAAAGATTACACATTTACGGCCCCTGAAGAGGAAGGTCAGAGTAAACACAACAAGAACATTCTTAACGAATGCTAAAACAATTTTCGACAAATTTATCTAACAGGACAGCAACTAGTCCATGATTTATGAACTTGAACTTGTGACCGCTTCCCTGTGTGTATCTTTTCGAATATTATTTCGCATCAAAACACAAAATCTTTCAGCCATCCATCATCTCCACAGCTGAGCCTTTACTTACTTGCGCGTGTCCCCAAAGTCCACAGAGTTGATGGTGCTGCCTGGTTTCCTCCAGCCGATCAGGTACTTGCTAGTGGCTCCTTGGCGAGGGTAGAAACTCTTGGGTCCCGGTGACACTGAGCTCTGGGAGGAGGAGGAGGAGGATGGAGAGGTGGCGGAGGAAGACTCTTCACGAGGAGAGCTGTGGCTGGAGCTCATGACCGCAGGGCTGACGGAGTGACGGGTGCTGAGGGAAGACCAGATAAATGTCTATTTACTAAACTGTTGCTTATTTGTCCAAATCAAAAAGCCAATCTATAAGTACAGCTGCACAATTCTGCATAACCTCAGAATCATGATTTTTATGTTTAAAATAGAGATCACAATTCTTTCATGATTCTAAACAAATTAAACAAAAAAGCATTTACTACAGGTTCTGAACATTTTATTTGATGCAATATATTTATTTTATTAAATATTACATAACATTTTAAAATCATGATCACGATCAGTACTGTAGACATCAGTTGTTTATATCCAAATTATAAGCTGTTATCCCGGTATTTCTGAGATCATTTGAATGTTTGTGAAACAGAATCACAATACTGGTTATAGACTCAACCATGCTCTCTCTGGGTCAAACATAGTATTGAATGTACTGCTGTCATCATTAAAGGTTCAACAAACATTAAAATATGAATGTGGGTGTTTGAATAGATTTTAACAAATAAAATGCAACTCTGCGTATACAGAGAGCCAAAGCATACCTAGAGTAGGAGGCCATGTCACTCAGGCTGTAAGTGCTGCCGTCCCGCACAAGTAGATGGGTCGGTGGGCTTCGAGTGGTTGGCGGCCCATCAGCAGGGGACACTGGGGATTCAGCAGCAGGAGGGGATCTCTCAAGCACTCTCCGGCCCCCGTCTGTGGGGCTGTGCCAAGGCGAAGGGGCTCTCTCTCTGGCCCCAGAAGATCCCACAGCCAGCAGAGAGCTGGAACTCCCATGTGTGGTGGGGCCGTACGATGTAGCATCAATACCACTGTCAGCTGAAGCACCCTGCAGGTACCCACCACCACCCAGACCGTTCGGCTCAGATTCTGGCTGGTCTCCCATTCCTCCGCTACCCAGATCATACCACTTGTCATCGCTGTGACCCCCACTAGATGTGGTGCTGGAGAGGGTATTACTGCTGGAGTGTGAGTACGGACCTTCAGACTGTAAGAGAAGGGAAATGGGTATTGAATGAATACTTACACTTGGGTCACACTTTATTTTAAGCTATTCTTGCTATTAACACAACATTAACTATGACCATTAAGCTCAATAAAATCCTTATTTGATGCTAATTAATCGCCATTAAGGTAGTAGTTGGCTTTAGGTATTGGGTAGAATTAGGAATGTAGAATAAGAGCATACCCAAAATAAATTTTATAAGTACAAATAAAGAGCCAATAATTTAATAATAGGCAGGTCAAGCCACTAGTTAATATTGAGAATTGGTACTTAAACTAAAGTGTTACCTAAACATTTATGTCCTAAATTAAAAATTCACCAATAACATCATAGATCGGACCCTCTAGACCACAGGTGTCAAAGCCAGTTCCTGGAGGGCCGGAGCTCTGCACAGTTTAGTTTCAACCCTAATTAAACACACCTGATCAAACTAATTGAGTCCTTCAGGCTTGTTTGAAACCTACAGGTAAGTGTATTGAAGCAGGTTTGGAACTAAACTGTGCAGGGCTGCGGCCCTCCAGGAACTGACTTTGACACCTGTGCTCTAGACCCCTCACTGCATTTTGTTTTATGACAAGGCAAGGTTGAAGTTGTGAAGTTCCAAAAACATTGGTATTCATGATATAATGACTTATTCATTATAATAACCATGTATTGACCAGGTTCCTAAGGGGTTCCATGTAGATTTTAATGCGATACTTTTTTAGGGTGCTTAAGGTTACTTTGTGGCAAAATAATCCACCACAATCATAAAAATGGTGCTTGTGACTAGTCTTCTCACTAACATGTTATCTTAGTGTTAATCTACTGTTTGTGTTATTGCATGGTTATGCTCGCCACTTATAGCTCTTTTAATAAAGAGGTACCATGGGGTGGCATTTTTAAGAGCAGTTCTGCTGCACCCACCTGACTGCCCTTCTTGGGTGAAAGGTGAATCACCTGCTCCTGTCTCTGGATGCGTGGGCCGCCTGAGTAGGATGAGCTAGACTTAGTGACTGGAGCATCTACAGAAGATAAGAGATTGCATTAGAAAACAGGACATTTAGATGGTACTTAACAGGGAAAAAAAACACTGGTGAATACTGAAAATGAGGGCACAACGGCAGGGAGGAAACCGACGCACTTGAGACTCATTTAGATGAGCAATGTCGTAAACAAAGCCCAAAGTACACATGCATGCGTGCACGCACACATACACATATGACAGATCATACCCATTTTAAAAAAAATAACAAAATAAAAAAGATATGACTTCCAAAAAAAATCTAAATTGATCACAATAGCTTATGCAGACTGGGCAAATTTGATTACAGGACACTGTGTAAATGAAACTATTGTGTAATTGTTGGCCGTTACATAATGGCCAGCATAAAAATAGATGGCACAAGCAATTAAACCACACAGCTTTCAGGAGGGGGAGGGAGATGGGGAAGGGTGAACAGGAAGCAGAAACATACTGACTTTAAACAATCTAAAAACATCAGATAGTTGTGTGTCACAGTTCAGACAGGCCATAAGACAGAATTAAGTAGGGTTCGAGATAATTCACAGAAAAAGCTTTAAAAACATCACGATAAAAAAGGCAATTTCTTTGCACATGCATGAGCCACTGCGACACTGCTGTGTCAGAGGGGGGCAATTCCTTTCTAGCTTTATGAAAAGGCTTTCCTTCCCCTTTTGACACCCCACTTCCTGCCTCTACCTCCCCTTAGTAATTCAAAGCTGAGTTTATTTGGGTTTTCAGAATAATAATAGTTCCAATACATCAGAAGAGTTTGCACAAACCAGTCTTTTAAGTCAAAACTAAACACACCTTGTTCAATTTCATTCTTGAATATACAAGAATCTTATACTATTATGATTACTTTAGAAATATAGAGAATCATGTCAAGATTTTAGATGGCAACACTGAGTGATAAATAGACATGACACAATGCAATGACCTTCAATAAAAGGTATCTCTTCCATGTTAATCAGTGTTTTTGTCTTAATCAGCCATAACAATGGAGACTATTTTAGAAACAGTTTCTAATTCGATGACGCCATTGCTAGAACAACAGCATACAAACTCTGACAATCCTAGGTACTGATAATGCACATTATTTAAATCTTGAATGTCTCTAATGTGAGTTTTAATGTCATTTTGCAATATCATACTGAAAACAATGTATAATTAACCTCAGATCTTGAAAATAAAGGAAACATTAGAACTGTGAACAAATAAGTTTATTGCATGATAAAGACTGTTAGTTACTTAGTAACTAACTAATAAAGATTGAATCAGTTATGCACCTGCGCATTTTGTTATGAGTGTTGTGCAATTACAGAGAGAGCTCTGCCCACACATTCCTTTCATTGGCTGTAATTTTGATTAATTTAGTTGCGTCTCATAGCCATGTTGGGTCAGGTATGAACACAAATCTGGTTAAGATACTGTGCAAGAATGTCAGAAATATGTCCAAAATTGCACAAAATTGCCCTTGTATGCCTCCAGCATTCAAAAGGGAAAAAAGTCACTGATAGAACCAATATCAGAGAACAAATGCTTTCACTGTCAATCCTTTTACACTCTACATATTTGTCCACCTCTAATTTGAACAATTTCTGCATTATTTGGATCCAAAGCCGATTCAGTCTTTTGAGGTTATTTATTACATATGATATCCTAAGATTCGGACTGCACTTTTTCCCTCATTTTGATTCAGCTAGAACCTAAAGTATTTCGGTCTAAAATGTAACTTTGTACAAAAACAACAAACCAGTGAACTGCACTTCAAAGCCACCCCAAAAGACAAAACCAGCAAAAGACAGCATTTTTCTGACTGACCTCTCATACCCCAAACAGTCGCCTGCAATCATGAGAGCGGTGTATAATTCTAGGCTTTGGTAACATTTACAGCACGGGTCGTAAGGTTTTCTGGGCCGAACTGCTCAGATGTGTTTTGTGTAGGCTGGACCCTGCTATTATCATTCGAGTCGTTGAGAGGTCACATAACGGAGCTGAGAGGGGTCAAAGAGAGAGAGTGGAGGACGGCCACTTGACCACAACTGTCAGAGAAGCTAAAAACAGTGAGATGCTTGTGAAGAAGGGGACATAAACAGAGACAGAAAGAAAGCAAGAGACAGACAGACAGACAGACAGACAGACAGACAGACAGACAGACGCAGTGGAGGCAGAATAAGACTGCCTGCAGCTCCTGCATTCGGGAATATTCCTGTCAAAAGCAGGAGACATGTGGAGAGGCAGAGGAATGGAGAGAGGAAAAGAAACAAGAAAAATACGCAGAAAGGGGGTGGCAGTGTGAGTCACAGCACACTTGGACCTTGAAGAGTGAGAGGAGATGGAGGGGAGGGGGGGGTGCTAGAGGCATACAAAGCACTGCTTACACAACCGTACCAGCAGGAAAGAGGAGGTATTTCTGTCTTCGCTTGAACCCATTACACAGCCTGCTGTTCAGAGACACCGTTTATGTTAGCTGCCTTTCACTGGACACAGCTTACTTTCAAAGGCTATGCTTGATCTATCGAGCGCTCTCAGGTTGACCACGGTTATACAAGAGAGAGGTATTCAGGGGGAGGGAAGGATCAGGTGATATGCTATGTGTTGCTGAAATGTTTTTGCGGTCAAAAACAAGTGGTCAAACTAAAAATAATAATAATAATTTAAAATAAGAAAGCCGTCAAAGCCAGGTGGAAATGTGGCATAATAAAACCACATAGCCTAAGGCATAGCAAGGGAAGAAGTGTTTCCATGCATGTTTTAAAGAGTAACAGTTCTTTCCTCCAGTTCTTGGGTTGAAACAATGCTTCGCTTTCAGTGTTTTGTAATGAAAGCACTTGAGCAGAAGACTAGGTTTAACATATCTTGGAGTGACTGTGAGTGGTGTTTGTCCGTGTGGCAGCCACTGTGCTAAGGTGTTATTAGTGGTTGCCTGGACATTGCTATGCGGTTGCTAAGGTGCTCTAAGAGGTTACTTACTGGAGTCAAAAGAGCTCACCCTCAAGTCTCTTTGATATTCTGATCCTCAGATCCTCCCGTCAACGCAAGTCTAAAGGATTTTTTTCGCCTACTTTATCACTGCCCAGGTGATAAAGTCTATGCAGGCTTCTTGAAAAGTAAAATCAGACTTTGCACCTTTACTTTAGTTAACTAGTTGATCAAAACGTGTAAATACACGGTGAAATTTCCAGTTGCAAAATTTAAAATAGATTTTTTTTTTCAATATTTATAAAGGTTAGTTTATAATTTACAATATTAGCTGAGAGACAATTTATTTCAAATCAAATTAAATCAAAACCCTGTGAACTAGAATGAAATCTGAAAATTTGCCTTAATACCCAGCTTTTTTTGTGAGCAATGCTGTGGTAAAGAAAATCCAGATGCAGATTTTAATTAAATATGCTTGGATGATTGAATATACTTGGCAAATATATTTGATTAAATACTGCCAATGGACTCGTTTTGTTGAATAAAATTCATTAACACGGCTGCACAGAAATATTTCCCAAAAGCTTTACAAAAGCATCTGATATAAGAGCAACTTGAAATCAACTTGATGTTACTGTTAAATAAGGTACAATTTCATTTTTGTGTTGAGGGTTTCTGAATGGTGTCATGCTTTGATGAGTCAAGAAGCAAAGTCTACAATCATCCTTCATTCAAATATCAAGCACTGACAGCCTCAAAAGCCAGTAATACTCCTGTCATCTTGTGCTTCAAAAGTCTGGTTTGAATATTCCCTGTCAATCTCCTTACATTCCCTCTTTGCCCATTCTCCTTTTCAGTGTTTCATTCAGTCTCGTTTAGCTTTTTCATTTTATCATGCAGTGCTTCCTCATTGATCTTCTCCTAGACAGCATGCATAAATATCCCCCTTCTCATTAATAATTCATGAGTGATGGAGTGTGGTCTGACCTGATGGTGGTCTGTCAGAGCTGTCCTCCACTCTGGGCCAGCTGGGGGTCGACTTGCCACTGCTTCCTCCCTCTGCAGCCATTTGCCGCTCCGGCGGGAGAGGAGAGTGCCTGTTGTGTGCAAATCTATAACGTGAGCATAAACACGCATATGCTGTCAATCACATGCATCATTGCGTCATGCATCCCGTCATTAAGAGCTGTGTGACAGCTTGGACAGTTAAAGCGGTGAGATGATCGGGTGATTAAGGGGTGGACAGTAGGGCTGGGCGAAAATAATTGTTTTCAATTTATCAACTTTTTAAAAAATTTATTCAGTATTGATTCTCAAAAGCAGTAAACCATTTTTTTCCTATTCTGTATTTGATGAAAAACATGTAAAAGCCTGACAGGCACCTTTCTGTGAAACATTCACAAAGTATCACTAAATACACTTCACTTTTATAGCTTTTTTGCAACTTGAACAATTACACTGATTGACTGATGACACTCAAATACATGGCTTCATGTAAACAGTCCCAGTTCAGAGACATCATATGTATATAAGTTAATTAAAATAAGAGCAGCCTAATAAAACATTGTTTATGCTGTTTATATAAATAAAACATTCATAGCTTTATTATTATTATACATATAGAATTTATTTGATCCATTTAGAATCTATATCTATACATACAGTATATGGCCCACTGTCTTTTACTTTTGAAAAAAGTAATCCTATCATATTTCATATTATGACTATTTCATATCCGGCTATAACACTCCATGTATCTGAAATAGAGTGGTGGGCTCTGTTTTAATGTACCCATGCACCTGAAATAAAAGTATTCACTCATTATTTTGTAGAAAGCAATTACATTAAAGTATCAATAGCAATTGCATTAAAGTTATGTTCACTGAATCAAATTGAGAATCAAATGCAATCAAATGATGAGCTTGTGAAACGGAATCCAATCTGAATGGATACCCAGCCCTTCTGGAGAGTTAATAGCTTAAAATAAAGCAAGGACGAAAAGGAGGTAGACAGGAGGTGTTCTGTAAAAGCCTCACCCCTCAGGCATGGACTTCTGCCTCCAGTGAGCGGAGCTGCCTGAGCCCGTGTCACTGGAGCAGGAGAGGTTACTGGGTGAACTGCGGTTGTGCTGCGAGCGGCCCAACATGAGAGAGGAGGTCAGGGCATAGTTCTCAGAACCCGGAGATATCCTGAGAGGGGCAGAGAAAGATCGATACACACAAATACAGATAAACGCCAGACAGGAACAACAAGCAAAAAAAAAGAAAGAAATGAAAATACAAATATGAAGGGGAAGGGGTACTCCACTACATATAGGCAGACACATTTTGCACCTTTTGGAGTCCAGAGGTCGGCCATCGCTGGACACACTGCGGGGGATGGCGGCAGCTCTTTCTGGCCGCTCGGCAGAGAGGGTCTTGCCCATGCTGGCCCCCAGGCTGACGGCACGGTTCGGGGTCCCACTGTGACTCTGAGGTGAGGCGGTGAGGGACTGCTGTGGGCTGGATGAGGTGCGCTGCCATTTATTATTATTGCTCCGAAAAGGAAACTTGTACTCGAAGGAGCCACTCTCATTGCTGCCCTTGTATTCAACCACTGGCATGCGGTGCAGTTCTGAACAGCCTCTGCAAGACAAATCTGGCTATTAGCCACAAGGATGGTCCACAAAAGATACAAACATACTACAATGAATAAAATAAAATTATGGGTGTTTTTGTTCCATTCCTTTTGTTCAAATACAAATGATTGTTACCTTTAATAAAAAATAGAAATAAAATTGAACAGTAGGCATAGTATGTAGGCATAGTATTTACAGCGCTAGAGAGCTTGTAAGCAGTCAACTGAAATGAGCCCTCCAAAGCACTGATGAGAAGAGCGTGCAGTCTAATAAAACACACAACATATTAAAGTGTCTTTAGTGTTTCCCTGTTTTCTACAAAACTAAACTGGAAATCAAGGGTGTATGACATCATTAGCATGGCGACACGGTCTGTGTCACTAGTTAAAGTTGCTTATTTCTCTGGATTTCATTCTTCGAAACATTTGGGATAAAGCAAGTACATAAGTCAATAAAATACAGATCACTGTTCTAGTCATTTTTGGATATTTAAATTTTTTAAAAATCTATTTAGTATTTGGAGCCAGTTTCCAGTTTCCAAGACAAAAACATAACCTGTCAAAAATGGAAACAGCAGGTATTTGAAGGATAATAATAACGAACAACCAAACCAGAAAAAAGTACACTCAACTTATATCAAAATCTGGTGGGTCTGATGAATTGTAGCTTAGACCCTGATCATTATAACCTTCAAGTTGGCACAGTGCCTGCAGGCGAGCCAAGACTGGGAAGGCGGATCTCATCTATTTTGGTTTGCATGTGTGGGCATAAAAGTGCAATGTTTTGTATTGTTGTCTTACTGCAAAACTTGAAATGACTTGTTTACTTTTCTACCTGCCAAAAATAATTGCTGCTTACTTCACTTTACTCCAACAAGATTCACTCAAGAAATAATGAAAAAAACCATTAAGCGATGTTTAAAGACCTACCTGCGAGGTGTGGCATCTTCGTGGGGTGGAATGATGACAACTTTCACAGTAACTGATGTGCGGAGCAGGTCTATCATCTGCTCATGCGAAAGTGTTGCCACAGCCACCTTGCAAATTTCGACCAATCGGCTTCCTTGCCTCAGCCCTGCTTGCCAGGCGTAGCCATAAGGCTCCACCTCTGCTACAATGCCTTCATAGTTAACGTGAAAGCCAAGCTGGCCCAGTCCGTTTCTCCGTAGGGTCATCTCGGATGTTTCACAGCCTTTAGTAAGATGCTAAGAAGAAGAGGGGAAAAACAGACTGATATGACAGTGTCTAACTGGATTCTGCAGCAGTTGAATACAATTTACAGACCAATTTCCTCTATTAAGGACGCGTGGCATTGTTAAAATGGACAGAATAGACTAGATATGTCTATCACAAACTATTGTCAGTGCCTGCAAATCATGAACAAGACTTCTTTCTTAAAATGAAAAGAATGCTTTGCTAATATGTTTCATGACTGTGATGGAGATCATGAGTATTCAGTTTGCCGAGTACTAGTTACCATGGCAACAGCTCCTGCACTTCAAGAGTGACATAATGGGCAGGAGGCCAAATCAAGAGTACATTCAAGCCAATGCACAGTTATGCAAAGGCTCTCATGTACATCCCATTAATTAACACAATGAGACATACACAACACAGCTAAGAAAACTAGGTTCTCTGAAAGCTTAATTGTTATAATCCCACTTGGGTATAAGCTGAAAATGATTATGAACCATGAGACAAGCTCTTAGGTAACTGCGCTGTGTGTCTAACTAAATGAAAACTTATTTGGGGAGAACTCAAATAATTATAAATTATATTATGGCAAGACACTGCAGGTGATTATGGTAGCCACAAAATAGCCAATATTTATCAACATTCTTACACAGTTGATTACATTAAGATTTGTTTATTTAACAAGGTTTTCTAAAAATTTTGCTTAATTATTCAAATAAGGCATTATATAAACAAATATGCACTAATTTGCATTTAACTCTTGTTTCATATTTGTGACATAAAAGTCAAATGTTTTTGGCAGAGGGGATTTTAGGAATCTCTTTTTGTCACATTGTAAAAAAAAATACTGTGAACAGCCATCAAAAAAGACATTAGGAAATTGTTTATAATAAAATGTATATAATCATAACTTGTTAAGAAAATGGACAAATGAAATGAACATTTGAGGTATGGAAGCACTATTGAAGGTAATATATATATGGATCAACACAGAGAAAAAACACATTTTGAGAAAAAAGCCTTAAAAATATGCATTCTAATTTAAAATGTACAGACAATTGATAAAATGGCATAAAAAGGTTTTCGCTCTATGACACTGAAAAA
Organism: Danio jaintianensis; assembly: GCA_903798115.1. Lineage (NCBI taxonomy): Eukaryota > Metazoa > Chordata > Actinopteri > Cypriniformes > Danionidae > Danio > Danio jaintianensis. The sequence continues at coordinate 4,856,964 of CAIGQV010018299.1, read as the reverse complement.
TAAGCATTGTATGAAAACCCAAAAAGCCCAAAATTTCATAACTGACAGGGGCATAGAAAATTAAGTCTCACTTTTTAAAAATTGTAAATAAATAAATAAATAAATATATCATCTGCAATACCAAACTTACCTCTAAACGTTTAACAACCTCACGGAAGTCTTCTGTATTATTATTTATGGAGCGCAAGGAGATGTTTTCTCCACGTTCATAGTAGATCTTCATGGAAGCAGGGCTTCCCAGTGTCCAACCAATTACATCTCGGACAGCACAGTTGAAGACAACAGCCTTGGCTTCTGGGTCCACCAGCACTAGAAAGTCATTTGAAATGGCCAGTAGGGCCTCCAGTTCTCCTCCGGCCCCATGATCCTCAGCGTAAACAGGCCAAGTGATGGCCCCTGGGCTTCGCAGCTCTGCACCAAGGTATGGCCGCGTCTTCTCCTTACGCTTATGGGCCAGGGAAATAAAAGGAAACTTGCCTGAGGGGTCAATAGGTGTGCTCGTAACATGCCGTTCAGCTAAGTCCCTCAAATACTCTTGCCGTGTTCTAGTGGCCATGGCCCGGAACTTGTCCGACTTGTGAGCTGCATTTTCAGCATTGATGACCTTGGCCAACAGGAAATCTCGAAATACGGTGGACTTGGGGAATGTAGCATCCTCAGGAATCGGTGGTCCGAAGGCAGGTACATCTCGTGAGCGAGCCACTGCCACACTGTGAATGAGGGAGTGTGGAGGAAATTGAGGGAAACAAGAGAGAAGATTTCAAACAATGAGACAAATTGCACAAGATAATTGCTAAACCATCCTCAAACTTCCCTAAAGGCCTTCATGTTTATGCATGAATGAAATGCATTCCAAAGACAATGTGGCTGCTATGTAAATGATGAAACTAAGAGTCAAAGTGTGAAGTGCAGCAGTGGGGACACCAAACACTTTGCCAAATGGGAATGGGAGGAAATTATCAAATAGACATTTATGGCTATCGTTCTGTTGACTACACCACACTCACTGTGCTGCTCGTAAACGTGGACAGACTCCTCACATGCCAGAACATTATGGATTCAATACCATCTATGAAAACCTTCAAACCTTTCTTCTCTACCTCACTGCTTTATCTCTCCCGTGCTTTTTTTCCTTTCATTAAGTCTCTGGAATGGACATCTAAAGCTTCCTGCTCTGTCTGGTATGCTTGGAACTAGCCAGGCATAGTGGTAATGAGGCTGGACTGAACAGAGCCTCTACCCCGATCTTACAGTGATACTGGAAGAGAAAGAAAAAGAAAAGTGCAGGCCAGAAACTAAAAACTGTGGCAAGAAAAAGAGGCCTAAAAAGTCCTGGTGTCTGTGCGTAGGATCGATCTTTAAAAAAACAACACTGAGGAGAAACATCCATGTGTGTGTGGTCCCACAGCAACAGAGGCTTGCTGAAGTATGAACTGAGATGAGTAACTTGTTGATATCTAATTCAGTCATTGTTTTTTTTCTAAGCCTGTAGGCACAAACAACACAAACTTGGCTCAGAGTGAAACTGGAAACCGGAAGGTTGTTGATTCAATGCCCACAGAAGCAAACCTCAAGTTATCACACATTTATGCACATAATGGTAATTAAAGCTCAACATATTCATAAATCACGGTAAGTAATTGTGATTCCTAGATCAAGGGTGTTCAAGCTAAACTCATATCTGAATAGACAACCCGTGCTCAGGTTAATTCAAGATGGCCTTAATGGTCTCAGCCAACTTAGTAGCGATTTAGGCTACATCTACACAAAGGCAGAGCATTCCTTATTTTTGCCTCAAACATCTGCGTACACACAAAACCACTGAAACTGACTAAAAGCAATACATGACAGACCAGTATGTGGCACTGAAATTCTCCCACAGAAACACACAAAGAAATAGAGAAGATGTCTTGGAGAATGCTCAAAAACCTTGTGCATGGTACACAAACTAACACAAGACTAATATAGCGAATGCGTTTTCGTAAAGCTGTTAAGCTTCTGCAGCATGAACACATGAATATAGTCCACCATTGTTGTTTGTTGTCACATTGTTACATAATTGTTAATGGTGTCTGACTAGGGTGAGCGACATTGGCTGATGACATCATAGTTTCACAAAATCTATGGGTTAGCTGTTTACACAAACGGAAGGCCATAATTTTCAGATTTATTCATTCTGGGAGCAGATTTTTTTTCAAAAAAAGAAAAAAGCCATTTCACTCTGGACAAAACGGCAATATGGTACAACATTTTTGGGTAATATTATACAGCAAAACGCATTTCTGGCGAACAGGGCATTAGTTGAAGTAAAAACGCAATTCAACCCAACAGACCAATGACCAAAGTGTTATCATAATTCATAATGTAAAAAGTGCTACATAAGAGCAGCACTGTCTGATTCTGTGAACGAAAAACCAACAACCACCCCTATATCTTAGTATTTTATGCATTCAATTTTTCCTTTTTATATTGCAAGAATTCTCCAACAACAAAGCCTTAACTCCTGCTCTTAATTCCTAATCTGTATTGTTCGAGAGGGAATGAAAGGTACATACATATAAGTGTGCATATAGAAAGCCACAAAAAGTCACAAGAGCGAATTTTTCAATCCATCTTGATGGATTACACAGGGCAACGTAAACAGGTCCACTCTGACCAATGAGAGTAGTTTCACTCACATGTAAAAATCCCTATTTTTTAACACTTTGACTTGTGAAAGCTATTCATACTATGAAGAAAAGTAACATTGTATGTAACAAATTAAGTTTCCTGTTTCATAAAGCAAACAATCAACAAGCTTGCAAACACCCAAAGTGTAAGCGAAGGCAGGCGATAAACTACTGCAAGTGTTAATGGAATGTTTCTAACAATTGACAGAGCTAGTGAACATTTGAAACATCTGAAAGTGAACATCTGTTTTTAAGCATGATACTTCAAAAAAACAGGGTGGTTTTATAACCTGGTCCAAACTATGGTAAGATGCCCACAAATCTTTTTACCTTAATTTTCAATTGGTCCACATTATACAGTTTTCTCTTTAAGCATAGAGCAGTCACAACACCCACTACTGTACTTGAGCAAATGGCATACAAAACCAAACTTTGTATAAAAGTGCGGACAATGATAGTCATCAACATTTTTCAAAAGCCAGAATAACGCAGTAGACATTTCCTCCACACATAATCCACTTCTGGGCATTGAGCAGTTATTCAGTGACTAACAGCAAGCGGGCTGGCTTTATTGTTGCAGCCGACCCCCTTGGCTTAGGTGGAGAGGCAAACTGGATTACATATCTGAAGTATAAATACACAGTGTGTGGGCTGGTGGAGCATCCACTGCCCACAGCAAGGAACTAAAGAACCTCCACACAAGCAAAAAATAAATAAAAATAAAAAACGGCCTGACCCACTCAAAAATACACAGGTGTACAAGCATTACATACATTAAACAAGTTTATAGTTTGTGAGAACTCTGCTCCAGAAAGTGACCAACACTTTCTGACACAGTACAACATTCAAGGTTTCTAGAAAACTAAAAAGCAATTCATTGTAACGTATTTGATCATTTGAGTAAAAGGCTGAATTTAATTGATAAAACACAGATCTATTTTGAGTATTATGCATTATTTACATAAACTGTTTCTATTTTAATATATTTAAAAATCTAAATAATTACTGTGATGGCTAAGATGATTCTGACTCCAGTTTTCAGTGTCACGTGATCCTTCAGAAATCATTCTGATATGCTATATGAAACAATGCATTGAAAATAATGTTATTGTATTTTGGTGCTGCTTAATATTTTGGGTTCCATAATACTTTTTTTTAAAGAATTATTTGATGAATAGAATATCAGTTGATCACATGATTATCGACTCCACTTAAACGGTACTTAAAGTGGGGTCTTGAACCATAGATAGGGGGTCTGCAAAATAATTTTCTATTTAGTTTTTTCTGGACTGCCAGGGCAAGTATGTTTTGTGTTCTTCTGAAAATACACAAATAAAAAAATACTCTTTACGGTTTCAGAATACGGTTAACCCTTATCTGATAGAGTCAGAGAATCCAAGTAATCACATGCAAAGAATATACTGGTTCCAGCATTTCTAACTTGACATTGGAGCCTATTCATCATTAAACTAAATAACACTGCTAAACATAGAAAAGTTATTTGGTTACTTAATTAAATTTGTCTAATAGTTTAGCAAACAATGTTACACCATGACTAACAATTAATGCCAAAGGAGAGGCATGTGAGCCCTCAGGGAAGTTCAGTTTTAGTTTCGCTTTACATATGTCTCATCTTTTTTTTAATGAATGGCATTTCATTTCATACATGTTATTTTTAATTTTTGTTCTTTTTGGAACACAATAACATTTGAAGGATTTGGATTAGGAGGAAATAAAATATGTTTAAAAAAACAAATCCTCAAGATTGAAAAACAAAAAGGCAAGTTTGACCTGGTGCAACCTAAAGCATATTTTAAAGGTAAATCATAAAATTGTGCTGTTATATTAAAAAAACGAATGTACAATGGGAACTGTCTGCACAGATAAATTTGAGCAAGCATATTATGTTCATTACTCCCATTCACATTAAATTTGGCCTTAAACACTATTATAATTATGAGGGTGTCCTTGCTAAATGTTCTTCCCTAAGAGTCCCCTGTCTGCAAAAGTTTACAAATCCCTGCTCTAACAGATAAAGTCATTTTAAAACGGATTCACACAGCTTTAACTCATTTTACTGTGTTTTAAATCCGTTTTCAAGTTGATAAAAAAACTGGGGAAAAGACTTCACAACACTCTGTTGTTGTTGTTGTATGCTTGCAACCACACAACAAAAAATTCTTTTCTGAGGCACTGCAGAATCAGTGGCGACACAACAGCAAAGCATGAAACATTTCAGCTAAAGAATGAAATGTCTGGGTAAAAAAAAACATTTTAACAGCTTCCACTTTGTACAATATTACCATCAACCTTCACATTTCACTGGTGGCTGAGAGGCTGTCTGGCGAAATGAAGGGCTCCAGTGAACAGTGTTAACTACTTCAATACAGCCAGAAGCAGCCAATAAAACAACAGGGGGGCTAATAAATCACTAAATCTCTCCATAAACACCTTTAATCACCCCTCGTACAGTACCTACGTTTCACCTTTACACCAATAATAATCTTCCACGCTATATGATCAAAAATAAAAACCAGAGACCCGCCGAACCCACCTGATCCACTTTCTGACTTCCATCCTAAATGCTGTCTAAACAATCCAATAACACGGCAAGCGTGGCCACAGCAGAGAAAAGTTTTTAACTCAAAAATTCTGTCTAAGTTTGAAGGGGCTACAGGAGGGAGGGAGTGAGTGAATGAATCCGTCAGGGAAGGAGGAGCAGGGTTGTAGGGTTTGAACAGCAGGCCTTCGTGTCCCTCTGTTTGTTATGTGCTCCGTTTAGCTTATTGTTCCAGAGAGGTTCGGTCAGGACGGGCCTTTGTAACTTCAGTACTTTTGGAGCTGAACAGCGATGAGGCTCCCTACTGGGTATAATTAAGATGACACACAATGAGACCCATCAGCAATTAAAACCTCCATTAGTTTCATGAGGCAAAACAAAAAGCGAATAAGAGAGAGAGTGAGTGAGCAAGAATGCGATTGAAATGTTAAGTCTCTATGAAGATATCAATGATCAACATCAATTTTGTTGCCCGTTCAGTTCAGATAAGCGCACATTCTCTCTTTTGTTTGACTCACAGTAGCATTTTCGAGGTTGGACTGCAAGCAATGCAGCGATCAACAAATCCTACTGATAAACAGCCCCCAGTAGGCGTGAAGGAAATTTAGCGGGCCTAGCTCATTTAAAGTGGTTAAGAGCAGTGCTCTCCTGGGTAATGTGCTGTACGACAAGAGTAATAAGCTGGCCAGAGGACATCAAGCGAGAACATAACCCACCACCGGCAGGAAGAAAATCCATTTCTCCATTAAAGAGGAAAAAAAACAAAACAAAAAAAAACACTACAATTAGATGCTGACTGAATGGATTCTGACAAAACAAGGCCAGAAAAAAAGCTGATTTTAAATTGAGTTATAGTTTTCAGAAACTTTAATAAAAATGGCATCTAACACATTAAATGAACACAAGAAAGACAATACTCCAAAACAACAACAACACCACCTAAAACCAATCAGATTCAATGATGTAAAGCTAATATACCCTGTTGGATTTTAAAATGAAAAAAGTCCTTCCATAAGTCCATAGATAAAAAATACACTTTACTCGTCCATATGTCCTGTGATTTTCTTAAGTCTCACAAAACTCATAACATGCTTCACAGAGGACCAAGTACACATAGCAAGCATAATTTACCTCGAGTGAAAAAAATTAAGTTATGGTTTAGAACAATCAGTTGTTCCTAAAGTGCATTGGTTAATCCCTGATCTAGTCTTTTTGGCTCATTTTTAGAATGGTCTACACGGATCAATGCTGCAGCATCATCACTTTATGGTTCTGACACAAAATATATCTCTCCAATTAATACAAAAAAAAGTGACAAGTTTTTGCCTATAGCTTTTTCATTTTAATCCACTCACCGGTAGCAGGCATTTTCAGTGCACGGGTTGAGTGCTCGTACAACCACAAAGACATGCTGAAAGTGCGAGCGGATGTTCTTGGGACTGAAGGGCTTTGCTCCAGGCTCTTGAAACACAATTGTGACAATGTCGTTTCCAATGTGTCTTTTCCTTAGAAGCTATAAAAAAAACATAAAAAAGGGGTCATGATAAAAAGACCTGAAGAGGTTTCCCCGCTTGCAGGAATTTCAATTTTCAAAATCCACAGTATGTGATAACAGTAAAAATAAGTTTAACATTTCCATGCAGCAGTATACTCTTAACATTATATTCAAACACAGGCCACAAGTTTGTTTACTGTAGATGAATATGTGACTTGCTCCTCTCAATAACAAATAAATTAACAAAATACAAGGAGAAGGGTGAGAAAACGGCATTTGAGGATGCAATATACATTTTTCTACAAGCCCTATAATGTGAGACTCTATTTCATTCTATAAATTGCTTCAACATGGGGATGGGCAATTAATGAAACGTACAATTGCAAATGCAATGCTACAATTGTCATGCACATTTTGTCAGGGAAATCAGTTGCGTGATCAATAATAAATCTCCTCCAAAGGCCAGAGGGAGCTCTCGCGCAAAAAAACCCCCACTTATCCACAAAGAAGAAAAACAGGAAATCCCCATAGTTTAATAAAGAGAAGATTTAACCGTTTTCATTGCACTCAATGTGACTAATAATCTCATGACTGGAATCATCTCACAGAAGGATTTCAAACAGTCGACTGAAGGGATTTTGGAGTAAAAACACGCTGTTATTATATGTGGTATTTTCACATGTTCTCAGATGTAGCAGCAACACAGAGCCATAGTTCACTGAGAAGCTAATCAACCAGCTGTCATTATCACTGAACAATTATCTTGATTTCATTATCATTGTTAATTATTATTAACATGCTAGAGATTTACTAGAACCGGCTTTACTGATTGAAAAATCACCTGATTAATCGCCTAGCTCTACTTGAAATCAACTATACAGTTTTAAACATGAAAAAAAAACCTTAGTTAAAATTAGAATTACAACTTCTACTTCCACAACTTCTAAATCAGCTCTGCAGGGTTTAATGTTTTTACATGGATGTCTGACCTTAAGAGACTAAACAGCAAAAAGGAAGGGCTTGCTTTGCCAAGCTGTTTCAAAAGGTCAAAAAGCCAAAGCTAACGATTTTGCCCCAATTTTGCCCTTCACCTGAAGTATATGGAGAACTTGGTAGTGTTTGTCATTGGGCAGCTTACCTGCTGTTTATTATTGGGTGTGTAGGGCAGCATTGTAGACACATGGAACATGATCTCATAGTCTTTAAAAGTTGTATACAACGAATGTGTTCCAGTAGAGTCCGCTGCAAGAAAAACAGCTCATGTTAATCTTCCATATAGAGCTTTTATATGACACCTGCTTTTCTTTTGTTAAACACATAAAGCTTCTGTTTTGTCTGAACGGAACATGCAGCCTTTGATCAACACAGAATCTCATTTATTTAACACTCTTTGACTTGTTGGAGCAACATGTGGCTGCCACTGTATTATAGGACCGCTTTTTTTCCTATTGTTCACAAACAGGATACCACAGTTGTCGTTTTGGACAGTGGCCACAAAGACTCATCTTTTTCTCTGTCCCTCCTTCCTGATCTCTCTACTCCACCTGACTCCAAAACCACGTCCCAATCCATCAAGCTGAGATCAAAGCTTTCTGACACCTCCGCCACCCAGTGTAGTGAGCAAAGGGAGGGGGGTGTAAGGGCTAAAATGTCAAGTCTGATAAATGGAATTAAAAGCATGCCTTGATCAGAGATAATATTCCTTATGGTCACAGAAGGGAGAGGTGGAGCTCGGCTGCCAGACAAAGCATGCATGACTGCCTTTGCAATAAAGCCATTGCAGTTCAGACCCACAAACAAACTAGAGGATACAACGGGAGATGATTGTTGGCATTTAGATCCATTCCCATTTAATCACAACCTCTGATTGACAATAAATTACTGACGGTGGAGGGACATATTTAGAACGAGCTTCAGGCTGATTTGAGAGAGACTCTGTTAGCATTAATTAACTACCCTTACACATCATTAAACTAGCATGACAGGAGGCTTGAGATTCACATGGAATTTCAGGGTTTTAATCACACAATAACTCTTTTGGGCTTCAGTGGCGATTAAATAAACCTTTCAAGATGAGGAGACTCACTTTTAGTGTCCAGTTGGGCACGGTACTTTGAAAAACCCTTAAGGCGAACCCTTTCTCCCAGCAGCTGCATGAACTCTTCTAGAGCGGGACCTGCTGTCTCATTATTGTACATCTCCTCCTCGCTGCTCTGGCCAGCCTGACAGTACATGACTCCCACCTTTAGCTGGAAACTAAGCTGCACAGAGATGATGAAAGAAAGAACATCAAACAATGAAAAACAATTAAATGATTTTGGGCTGCTAATTGAACATGCTAGTTTAGTACAAGTAATTTAGTTTTAAATTGAATTAAAATTTTATTTAAACATTGCAAATTTACATTTTATGGTCTTTAAGTTTAACTTTTGCAATGAAATCCTTCACATAGTAGGAATTACCAAAATTATTACTAAAAACAAAAGACAGACAGGCCCAGTCTGTTACACATAAACCATTTGTCAACAGTAAGGTGATGTAAAATCATAGTACCCCCTGTTCATCCAACTTCATCAGCTGCTCTGTGACCTTGGGTGTGTTGAGAGCCAGTCGGAGGCAATGGGCATTGAGCTCAGGTACAAGGTAATCCAGCACCTCTTTAAGCGGCAGGCCTCGAGCCAAGCCATGCTTGGAAGTGGAGGGCACAGCATCCTCCAAAATGGAGCCCCGTATGGTTGTTAACTACAAGCAGAAAGGTTAAAGTTATGAAAGAGAGACATCTTTGTATTAGAGATTTAAATATGCATGGAAATACATACACAGCATCGGTATACATTTGAAAATTACTGGTGTGACTCAAAGAGTGGGTGTTAAATGTTATTATTATTATTATTATTATAAGAGATGTTCAGAGAAAATGAGTGCTTGGTGCTACAGAACCCAACACGCTATTGTCTTTTAGTACCTGCTCATAATGATTCGGTGATCTCAAACACGTAAAAAGGTGTGGTAATGAGTGGGACAAAGTTTTATACTAAGCTAATCCACATCTGCCCACCTGCCTGTCTCAAAATAGCAGTAGAAAGATTGCCATGTTGGGCTCTGCGTCACCTTAGTCACAAAGCTATTAAGGCCCATCAGAATGCATGTGAATCATAAGCGGTTTCTATAAATGATGCCAAAGGCTGAGGTCACATTTAAGAGCTTTTTTTTTTATAATTAGAGAGATTGTCTTCATCTATCCATTTAAAGCTGCTGTCAGAAGTGGTGTGAGATTGAGAAGCAGTGTGGTGACGAGTCAGTCGGGGCACAGTGTGATCTGTGCCGAGCACTAGCAGAGAGAGAACTCGCCTCTAAGCATGTTATATAAGATTAGCAGTGGGCGTCAGACCTGGATCTCACTCACTGCTAACTGCTTAGAATTAACTCTCTCTGTGCAGATACGGGGATGCATGTTGCATTCAGATGCTAATGACGGTGTGAATGAGCGCTCACCTCGCTGGTTCTGAAGATAATTCTGTAGTTGTATTGCTGGCCGTGCTCTTTGTGATCTTCCAATTTCTCCCGACGAATGCTGACAGCTACTGGTCCCAGTGTCTCGTCAACGCCCAAGTAGTTCCAGTGCTCTGAGGATTTTTAGCATTTTAGCATTTTTAATGAAAGAACAGCAGCATTATAAACAAAGACCAGATGACTAAGTAACAACTTGAATAAGGGTTCAAACTGTAAATGGTAAAACAACACAGAAAATCAAAATGGATAGTTAACACAAGGGACTATGATCGTGGGCTATACCAATGTTATTAATATTTCTGTGAATATTTAATTAAAAATAATTATTAGAAATACATGTTTGCATAAAAAAACTTTTTTGATATACCGATCATCAATATCTTCATTTTATGTGGTGTGCCACCCATAGTCCTCTATACACAGCTCAAATTTTCATGAATAACTCCTTTTTTTAGAATCATACCAATAGGGATGCACTGATACAAAAATTTTGGGTGATACTAATAACTGATTATTCTTCCGTGTAATGTATCAATCAAATTTTCCTATCTGACCAATAACAGTAATGTAAAAATAAGCATTAATTGTCATATATCAATATAGCCACAGATATATCATGCACCACTACCACCACATCAAATGTTGCATGACTGCAAACACTCACCTCTCAAGTAAAAGTTCTTTCTGTAATAATAGGCACCCAAATCCACATGTTCAAGTATGTTGCTCTTTCCTCGATCATGGTGGAGACTCTTGCTATCCTTGGGGGCCTCAAGAACAGCCACCCCCGCATTGCTAAAATGTGTGTTGGGAGCTCTTTCAGGAGATCCTTCTTCATCTCTAGAAGAGCTGGAGGCACCACTGCCAATACTGCCCTGTTTTGAAGGACTGATGTTTCTCTCTCCTTCGCCGCCAATTTCATTCCGGAAACATGGGCAGCTGAGAACTAAATCATTGCTCTTGTCATCCCCCGAATCAAGGGAAGGCCCATCCTTGATGCTGAGCTCTTCCTGACTCCCACAAGGGGAACCATAAGCCCCACTTTGGGTGGACGAGAGAGATGAAGTGTTGGAGGCCGAGGCTGCAGCAGCAGCAGAGGCACCAGTGGTGGTGTTCTTCCGCTTGGCGGCACTTTGCCGACTCTGCACAACTTCATTCAGGTCAAACAGAATACTCTGGACATCAAAGTGTGCAAACCCTTTCTGGCAGACCCATGGTTTTGGAGGGGGACCCAAATCATCAGACTTCCCATCCTCCACATCTGAACCCGCTCGTGACGAATCGCCTTCCGCTTTGACACTCCGCAGCTTCCGAAATATGGACTCTCCACCAGTTTCTGACTTTGAGCGCCTTTTCATTTGTTTTTCCCTTTCTTTAAGGCGACTGGCAGGACTCCCACGAGGAGGTCCAAGAGGTCCATCAGGCAAGTCGAGGGCTGTCTGTTTATGGGCGACTGTCAGTAACTCACTTAGCTTTTCAGGGGCAGGACTGCGTTGGTCTGGAGCATCTGTCGTGTAGCCTTTGAGCATGTCGAAGAAGCTTTCACCAGACACACCATGCTTGTCGATGGACGAGGTACTGCCATACTCTCGATGCATGGGGGTCCATCCTGAAAAAGACCAGCCTTCACTTCCATCGCCATCCAGTTCACTAATAGTGATATCACTATTGCTGCGTTGCCGAATTCGCCTCATGCCTTTGCGGGGTGATCCAAGATAGCCATCAGGTGACAGGAAGCGATTGTCTTTGCCTTTGCTCTGCATCTTGTTCTTCAGCGTGTTGTGAATGTTACGCAGCATGGAGGAGTCCTGAGGGCTGATCAGGTGGCCAAGTTTGCTTGACAAGTTGCTCTGGGCACTTCCTGTGGTAGTGGATGGGGAATCAGTTTCTACTGTGATGTGCCAAACCCCACCTCCATTTCCTCCTCCTCCACTTCCACTACTTCCACCACTGCCTCCACTTCCTCCACTTCCTCCACTGCCACCATCTTTCCTGGGGGGCCAGTCAGCAACCCGTGCTCGAACACCCATTTTGGGAACTCCTGGCGTGCCAGTCAAGTGTGTACTTTCACTGCGAGGGGGCGGTGCACCTCCATTGGGCAAGCGCAGACGGCGAGTATAAAACTCATCAGAGGCGGGAACAGAGCCGCCCACAGAGCGTTCGGTCTGTGAACGCTTTAGACTGGTCATGGTACGGCTAAGTGGCGGAGCTCAGCACTGGAGCATGCCCGCAGTGTAGCTGAAATAACAAAGCCTAGGAAACATGGGCAGCCACTCAACTGGAGAGGCCAGAGAACGGAGGACCGATGATAATAGCGGGATGAAAGTGAACTTTAAAGTGAACTTGAATCAGGCATGTGTGGCGACCATTAGGTGATCAGACCTTCCTCCTTTCATCCCTTTATGCAGAACTGAAACACATAAAAATGGGGAATATATAAGAATTCAACAATTTTTGATGAAATGTTGAAAATTATAATGAAGTAATAAAGGTAAACAGAAGTGGCCACAGAGGAGAACAACATCAACATAGACAGCCAAAGTAATGAAACAGAAGGGCAATACATGGAAAAAATATTGGCTGCCTTATTCTTTAGTGCTTTGATGATAGTTACATGAGTGACATGTTTACTTAAGACAACAAGCTCAAAGAAAAAAAAAAAAATAATTGTTTCTTTTGATTATCTTAGAAAGAATATTCCCTGAAATTATTTTGAGTGGAAGAAAGGAGTGGTCAAAATTGCAGATGAAGCATTGACTGAAAGATTTGTTGCGTACCTGCTTTAAATATTAACATCATGCCAAAGCAAATATGAAGAGAATGTTTTTTTACATTCATTTGTAACTCTTCAGAAATCCAGAAAGCAAAAATATATGCATGTTCATTCTGAATTTACAAAAAAAAAAAATCATAGTTACGTTTTATGTTATGAATAAGTGTTATAAAGAAGGCACTGATAAACGAACAGATTTCACCAGTTTCAGCTAGAGTTTAGTATGGCAGGCCTTTAACTGCTACACTGTTCATACACTTGGCTGTGCCAAAGGGCAGATTACACCACATGAATAAATCAATGCCACACCGCCATGAAGAGGTGCGCAAGTACAGACACAAACCAAATCGAATGATTAGATATCAGCAGGATGTTTTGAAGTACAATGCAACGAAGATGGTCAAAAGCAATTCAACAATATATTTCACTTAGTTATTTCCCACTTTTTCATACAATCCTTTATCTTAAATTACTTGAGGCAATAATAATCATTGTACTATGGTTGCATGATGAGACTGGCTCAAAGTTATCACTACTAGGTATTTTGAGTCCAAATACAAAAAAAGGTCAAAATTACTTTTTTTTTTGTACAATAATATAAGGAATAAAAAATTGTCTCAATAGAGAGAACTAAGAAGATCTGTCACTTTTCGGTTTCATCACAAAACCTGAATGGATAGCTAATTTCTATTATTAATCACTGGTTTCTTAAATAAATAATAAAAATTGTGCAGTCTAACATTGCTTTAAACACTGATTTAAATATTGCCCAAAACCAAGTATTAGTATGTCTGTAAGTCTCAATCAGTAATTTTAAATTGGGGAAGATGAAGCACTTTAAGCTTAAAAAAAAAAAAAAAAAAACACTTTACATTTACAAAATCAGCTTTATCCTTGTTCGATTACCAATTACAAAACCCAAACCAAACCTGGGACGAAAGCCACACAAGTGTAAAATGAATACAGCAGGTGGCACTGCACATAAGTCCTCGTCGCTCAAATTGTAATGCACTACAGATGAACATTGTTCTCATATGACAGGAGAAGCTCTGAAATGTCAGTTTCCTTGGTTTCCTGGCAACCATCTGCTGAGTGTTGTGGTGCAGAGCGGCAGTGCTGCTGGGTTAACCTTAATGAGAGAGCTGAAGCCCAGGGACTACACACACACCTCCATAATCTGCCACACACACAACAGGAGAACAACCCTGAGAATAGAGCAACGCAACTGTGTAAATGATCCATAGTATAAATGTACAGCTAAAAATATCTTATGAAGAAAAAAAAAAAAAAGAAAAAAAAGCCAGCGATTATGCTAATTACGATCAGGGCAACACATACGACCTAAGATTCAGTGTTTAATCACAGCATGTATCATAAGGACTGAGAGCAAAGCATTATTATTACTACAGCAAAATGAAAAAAATTGTCTCCCAAATAAAGAGGCAGACTGGAATGGAACAATAGACGAATCCCACTGAATCACTTGACATTTTGGAGTTTGTGAATCACATAAGTAGTGCTAGACCATGTGTACGCGCTGATGAAAATATGAGATAATCTTCCTGCCGGTGAGTCCTGACCTCCCGATGGCTGGAAGGGGTGTGTGGAGAGCCGGGTGATGCAGCATAACAAACCCCAACAACACACTCAACGCACCGAGTACAGATGAGGTCATGGGTATTTCCATTATTTGAGAGAGTGCTTTTCCTCATCCCGTCTGCTCTCGCGCAGAAACGATGCTGTAATACATTTCGGAGGTTGCAGCACAGGTGCTTCTGCAAGGCCGAGAGGAACTCTGTGGCTTAGTCATACACAGCTGCCAAATTACAGCCCGGAGTATGACAGATGGGGGCAGTGCGGGCTGACAGGTCCCATGTAGCCAGTTAATGAGACAGATACCTGTGACGAGCTTCACCAGGAAGACCGCAAGCAGGGCAGGTATGACTAACATGCCAATGAGAACTTGAACTCGGAGGACAAATCTCAGACAAAATGTGACCTTAAATAGAACGGCTCTTTCCATATAGAAAAGAATAGAAATAAAACCTTTTCTAAAATAAATGTTTTTTGTTTTTTTAATTTAAAAAATAAAAATAAATCAAGAAGCTTTAACTAATAAGTATTTAGTAACTGGATTCGCAAATATTACTTAAAGGGATAGTTCATACAAAAATTAAATCTGTCATTTTCTTACTCTTTGCTTGATCAAAACCTATTTGAGCTTCTTTATTCTACTGAACACAACAGAAGATATTTTGCAGAATGCTGGTTGATGGCATCCATTGACTTCCATTGTAATGTTTTTTCTACCATGGTAGTCAATGAGTACCACCAACTAGAATTTCTTTTTTTGTGTTCTAGAAAAGACTAAATCTGAAAGGTTTAAAACCACATTAGGGAAAGTAAATGGTAAGGCAATTTTAATTTTTGGGTGAACAACCTCCTTATATTCATTTTTAATTGGCCCAATCCTGATTCAAAATTTTAAAAGATTTGTTTATTAGTCCAGTCAACATTAGCCATTGTGCATTACTGGTTTAAAATGAATGTATTAATCAATTTATTAAAATATATTTTTGTAGACTTAACGTAATGTGTCTTAACCAAGTCCAAGCAGGAATATTAGCTCAATAACCCGGTGTTGGTGGCTTTAAACGATCTGATCAATATGCAGGACTCTGTTCTGAGCTACAATTTTTCAGTGACGAAAATCAGATAAACCTGCTAGAATTGCAGGTGCAAACGCACATATCAGATCCACATCGGATTTACTTACACATATGAATGAGGCCTGAAACAGATCTGAGTATATTGGAAATCCATGTGATTTTATTTCCTGCTTACACATATGTTGACCATATACAATCTGTGCAAGATGAGAAAAACAATCTGAATTGGGTCACTCACACAATGCGGTGTAAATGCGCATGCACCTTAACAGCATGATGTAAATTATGTTATTATCACGCAATACTACCTATAGTAACCATTTAATGTTCTATGCCACATTTTTAGTTCCTCCAAGATGTTACTTGTATACTGAAGCACCCTTAAGAAAATCCTTTCAATCCAAGCCTAAATGAACACCTCATCTTTAACTACTACACTAATTGGTTTGCACTTGGCAAATTAAATAAGGGGTGTTAGCTTAAGATGGAAGAACTGGGAAGAAAAAAAAGCATCACGTCAGGGTGAAAACAACTGTTCAAATGAGAACATCAACAACCACGTGTAAAAGCAGTCTCAATGAATAATGAATAAAATTGCTGAAAGGTTCTGATTCAGTCTGCATTCAAATACACAGAGAGGCACAAAACTTTACACAAAAAGGAGAGCTTGAAAAATAAAAAAAAAGAGCTGCATGGAAAAGTTCACCCTCCCTGTAAGCCTTAGTATTAAACTGTCAGTTTTTTTGTTTGTTTTTACTTATTTTTGCTGCTGTGCCTTTAAGATGTGAAATAAGCAACAGCGTTTTTCTCCGTTAAGACGCAGACTATACGTTTGTGGTCAGCTCCATTCTAGTTTTAACTTCCCAACACTTCAATAACATCCTCTTTGCAAAGATTCATTACACGATCCATGCTGAAGAGGGTGGCATAAACAGGTAGCCAGACTAAAGTGAACCGGGGCCATCTGGTATTCTGTTTATTAACTCACTGTGATTGGGAAAGTTTTTGCATTTATCAGTGTGTCATGAAAAGTTGAGGAACTGACGTTTTGCAGATTGGTATAATACAAGCTAGTTTCTAGCTGGGCGTAAGATTATGTGGCCAAAGTACATTAAAGTATCTTTTTTTTTTAATTATCAAAAGATTTAACAATTGCCTCCTGGTTACACTCCTTTAAAAATTGAGAAATCAAAAAAGATGTATTGATAAAGCAAAGCTGTAAGCCTCAAAAATGTGATGGCTGTAAGTCAGAAAAAAATGCAGTCTTTCCAACCACAAGGAAAGAATAAAGAATGTCTGGACGCTTAGAGGAAACATGGTCAATGGCTGAACTCACTTGAAATCTTTCTGAAAAACCAAGGAAGGAAAACAATAGTGTTGAACACACAAGAACAATTCATATAATTGCAGCCTTTCAGATAAAAGGACAACTGCATTTAAGTAAACAACATCCTCCACACAAGCTTGACAAAACTGCAGAGAAGTGAGTTTTCCAAGAACTCTTTTGAACCTTTGAAAAAAGCGCATTCTTCATTCATTCAAGACCCAGTGCAAAATGAACTGTAATTTTTCTGAAATGCAGGAACATGCGAGTGGAAGCACAGAATCCAGTCATAAAAACTGTATTTTACTGTATAACAAGAAATCTTGAACGAATTATTGAATGATTTCCAAAAAAAATAAATGTTAGGAAAATGGAAAAAAAAAGATAAACGTTTGAATGAATAAAAAGGCTGTAAACAGAAATTAAAATGCAATATGAAACAATGTCTATGAATACCATACTGAGAAAAATGCAAGAAGATTGATAAATAAATATTAAATTGCTTGATTATTTGATTACTACACAAACTCAAGCATGTATGGCACAGTTTTCTCATTATGAGTATAATATATTTCTTAATAAAATTATTATTAAGAAATATCACTAAATGCAATTACTAAACTTTTATCCTAAAAAATGGAATGATTTATGCAGTCATTTCCACCATTTCTGATAGTAAATTTGTATTAATACGATTAATATAATTACCAGAAAGATGAAAAAATCCAGAAAGTTATGACAGCCCAAAAGAATAAAAATGTATATGTCTAATGTATATATAAAATATATAAAAATCTAATGTATTAAATATTTTTTTAAAATGCATTAGATTTTATTCACTAAACATTTGGAGAAAAAAAAAAAGTTTAAGGAATTAAACTGATTCAATTGATGTACAAATTCAATAAATAACCACTCTAAAAATAAATAAATATTAAAATGGCATCTTATCATAAGCTATATATTAATTTATATAATATGTAAAAATTATGATTGTATAAAAATAGTTTATTGTAGCAGTATTTAAAGAATCTAAAATCTAAATGAAAATGTAAACAAATAATATACTGCACTTACTGTATTACAATTACTGTATTAAAACTGTATTACTGAATTGTTATAATTGGCAAAATTCATTTATTAAGCTTAAATAAGTTTATTAAGACTTAAACTACTCAAACAAGCAAAAAATAGAGAAAAAAAACAATGATTTTATGTGGCCCTACAATGGGCTTTGTCATTTCCTCTCTTCCACAGCCGTACTGCCTTCCTGACTGTAAAAAGGCCCTTTCTCTCACCCTGTCACATGAACTTGATCATCACTTGGATGGCCCATTTCTGAGTCACACCTCCAGGTCGAGAACCACAACACCTGTTGTGTGAGATGTCGAGACGCAGACATGAGGATCCTCCTTACAGGACCATGATTAAAGCTTCAAGGTGACTCACCTCGTCCTGAGAGGAGAGAGAGTAAGAGGGACTTTATCCTCTCTTTGATAAAGAACTTCCCCAGTATCAATAATGCCCTGAGTTGTCCTCTTATTTGATCTTTGTAGAGCTTTAAACTGGAGAGAATGTGAATGATGTGGTTTTTGCGGTAACAGAGTAAAGAGAATAGAAACTATCATTCCTTTGCTCTTGCAAGAGCTTCATGTCAAAAGTAAGGCCGGCAGCCTGACAGTACAGCATAATGCCACAGCTGGAGACAGCCTGACATAGCCTTTATGCTGCAGTAGTATATTATATATATATACGTGTGTGTGTGTGTGTGTGTGTGTGTGTGTGTGTGTGTACACGTGTTTTTGTGACATGTCAGGACACAAATCTGTATAATGACATAGGTATGACACAGGTATTACAAAAAGGAGGTGAAATATGAGGACACAGCTGATGTCCTCATTTCTCAAAAAGCTTATAAATCACACAGAATGAGTTTAATCAGAGAGTAAAGCTGTACACTGTTTCCTGTGATGGTTGGGTTTAGGGGTAGGGTGGGGTTAGGGCAATACAAAATACGGTTTGTGCTGTATAAAATCAATGGAAACCTATGTAATGTACCCACTTTTCACAAAAACAAACGTGTGTGTGTATGCAAGTTTGGATAAAACCTTCCATTTGAAACAGACTAGATCCAGCTTTAAAATAAAATAAGATCAAATTAAATAAACAAAATATATACAAAAACAAAATAACAAAAACAAAAATACCTTACTGACCAAAAACTGTAATTAGGGTGCTGTTGAATTCACTCTTATTACGGTCTAATTAAACAAAATACTAGATACATCCCAAAATTGTCCATTATCTATGGCAAATCATTTTGAATGATAACTAACCAATACACGTAATTATATACATGTATTGCCATGTCAGTTTTTCATATTCACATTTTGCATGTGGAAGCCCAAAAACAGCATAACAGTATTTTTGACTCTGATACAAATTCCCATTTTTTATTCTATTTAAATGCTATCCCCCTCTCAGTGGCAACCTATAGTACACCTCAAGTAAAGAATTAAGGAGGATTGAGCTTCTGTGTGCAGCTAGAAATGTAGCCAGATTTGCAAAAAAATAAATAAATAAATTTAAAAAAATAAATGGCGAAGCATATTTAAAAAAAAAAAAAAAAAGCAGAAGGTATTTCACCTTTCCTTTCTGAGTGACTACATTTAAAGTCTTCATTTTTGTGTGGGCAAAAAAAAGTCATAAGCAACAACATAATCCCGCATTAACACAATATTTATTGGTGGAAATACGAGCTGAAAGACATGGTTTTGTGCTGCCTGGTGGTTGATGATAAAACCCCTCATTTTTCAATGTTTACCCACTATAGAGGAAGTACTTGGCAGACTGAGGTTGATGTGGTCTCCCACGCACAAACCATATTTTTCTTTGCCTTTCTAGTTCTCTTTTTCTCACATCCTCCCTCCTCCCAGTCCGTCTGTCCATCATTCTTTCACAATGTGTTTTTGTTTCCCAATACAGTAAAGATATGAATGGATCATGGTCATTGAATTTTATATAGCATACACCCAGAAATTATTTAAAGCTGAGTATATCCACTACGGATACTACTGAACAATAATTATTCATTATTTTATGACCATCACAAGTCTGTATTATTATGTATTACAACAGTATTATTATTGCTGTTATTATTATACAGATTGTTTTTTTAAATACAATAATAAACAATGATGTCAGCAACAACAATAATAGTTTAATATAATAATTCTAATAAATATTTATAATTATTAAGAAAACCTTAAAAGTACAATACAAAAAAAATAAGTTTAGTGGAAACACTCATTATTGAGCCATGCGGTGTAGAAAAACTGAAATTTCAAAAAACGAAATTTCAATTTTGAGATTATTTTTGAATCCTCTCACATTGATACAATTACGAAAAAAATAAATGTAAATACATGTTTATACCCATGCGGCAACCTAGGAATCTATCACTGTAACAAACAAAAGAGCACGACTGTCTGAAAAGGTGGTGGTAAAGAATGAAAAAACCTATAATTCACCACTTTTTTAAATAAAACTGTGCCGGTCTTCAGAGTATGGACTAATCTTTTGGGGCGGTAAAGCGGTGTAATTTCACCTGTGATGAAAGCATCTGAAAGTAAAAAGCCAGCAGATTTTCTCTCCGCAGACTGCGTGATTGAGCCATCAGAGCATGAATCATCAACTAGGAGAGACAGGAAGAATGAAAAGCAGAGCTCACTGCTAATCTTTTTTAACAGCTGTGATCATACAAACACACGTTGCTTCTTCATTGGTGATTCAGCAGTACACATGACAAGCTGAAATGCCACTGAGGCTCTTGGGTACAAATCAATAGTGCCCAGTGATGGAGCTCACCTGAGGTATGTGTGGGAAAGCCTGAGTTATGTGCAAGCTTCAGATATCAAAACAAAGAGGGGAAAAAACATAATAAAAAAAGGCCTGAAACTGCTAGTGACATATTTATTTAACTATTATTAAAACAACAAACATCACTAGTTTTATGGTTATAGTAATATCAATTTTTAACATATTGTGATATTCTGCAATATATTGCCTTTTAAAAACGTCAAATTATGTTTCCAAAGAGAATCATTTCCCAATTTATCTCACTTAAATTTTATTGCTACAGTGCAAAATGGGGTTATCAAGCAGTCGAACTGAACAACATTTTGATAAATGTTGCATGTAGGGTTGTCAAAAGTATCGGTATCAATCGGCAATGAAAATTTAAAAACGTCCATTTGCCGCTATCATTTGAGCACTGTACTTACACAACGTTGATTGGCCACCACTAATCTTCACAGTTGTTCACCAAGTGCAAACACAGATACAAAGACACTGGAGCATTTCAAAGCCGGGTAGATCAGTCAATCCATCAGCAGATCGCTCATATGTCAGCTCAAAGACAAATCAGCTGATTGACGTGGCTTTGAAACTGTCCAGTGTCCATGTATCTGTATTTGCACTTGGTGAACAGTGGTAAACCGATGACCTTCATGGCCAATCAGTCATATCTGTTGAGCATATGAATACAATGGCCAATCAGTTGTGTTTATGAATGCGCTCAACCATGCTCAAATGTTAGCGGGAAATAGAAGTTTTTATAATTTGGTACCGAACTCAGTACTTCTGACAACCCTAGTTGCATGATGTTCTTTATTTTACTAACTTACTGCATGCTAAAGGTGACCAAGTTTACCAGAAGACAAACACCACCATCTAGTGGACTGTAAAGAAATGTATAATAATATACAACAAAATAGAATACTAAAATATTGGCAATATATATCGATATGGGCGTCCATGCGTCAATGTAGTATTGCCACAGAAAATATTGTGATATTTTACAGCTATTAGGCCTCTAACAGCTGATGAAGAGAGGCTTGGACAACAAAATTTTCATTGGACGGCTACTCACGAAACAAACTAAACAGAAAAGATCAGAAAGTTTGTTAACAAAGCTCACCATGGCAAACCCCAAACTAAGCACTAAAATCATTAGCCAAACATGCAATTATTTGAATAAGGGCTTAAATGAACAACTATCAGTCGACAAGGAAAATCTTTTAGTCAGAGGCAGCTCTCCTTAGTTCCACATTCAATGGATCATCACACGCTGAAGCTTCACTACAGAAGCTTGTTTATGAGTTCAGTCATATTTCTTGCTGACCGAGGGAGACCACAAAATGTCCAATTAAACGGAATCATTCTATCAAAGGATCAATGAAAATTGACTAAACCCATGTCAAGATACATAGTGGACAGAACAAGAAAAGAGAATACAAAAAGAAGTTCTCTCTCTCTCTTATACACACACACACACACACACACACACACACACACACACACACAC
>CAIGQV010018299.1:4786601-4831244 GCA_903798115.1 Danio jaintianensis | reverse complement strand
CTCTCTAAGAAATCCTCATAAAACCCTTAAGTAGCTGAAAAGTTAATTCAGTTGATTAAAAGTTAATTCCTGTGGCTTCAGGAGACAATCTCTCTGAAAGCCAGAACATTGACAATTATAGACTTGCAAATAGCAACCATTCAAGACTTCACATTTTAAAATACCCATACTAATTATGCACCTCAGATTGTCATAAGTTAATATTTTAAAAAGGCATCAACATCGAAAGCATAGCTCAAGTCAGGTAAGTGGCAGGTCTGCAGGCAGCAACACAGACTGTGAAGCAGACGGGATTGGTGTGAAAAGCATTCTCATCTCTTTTCTAACTCTGTGAATGAATCTCACAGTGCCGTTACAGTCTAAGGCCTGTGCAGGTCATTAAGCTTCCTGGGCTGTAGCCAATAGCACCGTTTTCCTCCACTGGGAGTTTATGGTGGCCAGAGCGGCTCATACCATTCACAGCAAAAGGAAGTTCTCCTTTCCCCTCTCCAGAACAGGAAGAAACGGGGAAGAATGTTAAACAAAAAAAAATGTGGAAATGTAAATCTGAAAACAGAATCAGCAGTCAGCAACAGTGACTCATTATCCAAGCTCAGGAAAAAACTAAAACATGTCATTATAAAAAAACTTTGCGTCCAATTTTTGAACTTCAAGTGCCTTATCATATGAAACTCTTACTATGGAGCCATTCTCAGCACATTCCAGAAACCTCCACAAATCTGCTGATTTTCACAGCCCCAAAACTGGTGAGGAGAAAGTCGCTGGAAGCTGCGATTGTAACAGCATGGGAACTGCTGGGACATTTCTCTCCTCTGACTCACCTGAAGAAAGAGCCATTCACACGGGATGCACTTTTGCATTCGCCTCTGCACATTCTCAAGGAAATTTTTTTTTACTGTTTAGCATTTTCTTCTTTCTCGCATCTACTTTGGGCCAAAATATGTTTCAGGTTTTTATGTGTACACTATGGGCTATTATGGGTGAGAGAAAAAATTCTTAATATCGCAATTCTTTCTCTAGTGATGCTGAATCGACTCTCAAAAGTTCAGAACCAACTCTGTATTTAAATTAGCGAGGGTGCAGGCCTGTACTATAAACTTATATGCTGCAAAAATCCCTTAATTTGCACAAAGATGAACAAACTTAAGAATTTTAAAGATGTTGCATGATGCTGTGATTCTTGTCTGGTGTCCACTGTTCAAAGTCCTGCCATGCCACAAAGCAAAACATTGAGTCGTCATAGACATCACTGCACTGCACTTTTCGTCCGATCTGCGGCTGGCTTTAAAAAAGCACCTCCAAAATAATATTACTTTCATATAAAATGTTTTGCTTCGAAGACATTTCTTAGTTAAAAGACTATAAAAAAAAAACAACCAAACAAACAAACAACAAATGCAGTGCTCCTTTTTTCACTGTTTGTTCTTTATAATTGCTCTTTGTAATCTGGTGTTTTAATGTTACATTTAGAGCTTATTCATGCTGAATGTAACTTTGTTAATAAAATATAAAAATTTTAAGATGGCAGCATCATCATACATAGATTCCAATCATAAACAAAAAGCATAGAAATGCCAATTCTGGTTAAAATGTAAAGTTGGAAAGATGCATTTGCATAGCAGAAGAGATAAAAAGTAGGTCAAGAATCATTGTTAAATCGAATTGTTAGTGCCAGAATCGGATCTGATTGTGATCTGATTCCCATCCCTATAGTCTATGCTATCCAATGTGCTTTAAAATGATTTATTTAGGCCCTGTTTATGTCCAGCATTGAGATGTGTTTTGGTTGATCCAATAACAAGTGAACAGTGCTAAATACAGCTGTACATGGGGATTGTATATTTTAAACCACTGCCAGAGGTAGTTGCAACATATTTAGCCAGACTACTTTAGTGCTACTCTTCACCTCTGTTGTAGTGCACTACACAGGCAGGACTGAATTTTGCCATCTAACATTGTAAGTTTGGTAAAAAATATATATTTAAAAGCACAATATTCTCTTACTGTTCGCGATTCTAACACAAATCCACTGCATATGGTATGGTTTTGTGGCTTTTAAAGCAAAGACAAAAGCTCCTCGTCTACTTTCATGTTCGTATGTAAATATTGTGACCTTATTTTGTAATACCAGATTGAAAGATCAGAAAACATCCATACATACGTTTCTAAACTCTATCAAA
Source organism: Danio jaintianensis (assembly GCA_903798115.1). NCBI lineage: Eukaryota > Metazoa > Chordata > Actinopteri > Cypriniformes > Danionidae > Danio > Danio jaintianensis. Next base: position 4,829,064 of record CAIGQV010018299.1, on the reverse strand, counting down.
GAAACTATGAAAGTGGTCAAAATTAGACAAAAGTGATGGATTAAAGAGCACCAGATGAAAACAGCTATGTGTCTCCTTTTTCTACTTGAAATTAAGCAAATCATCTAAATACCAGGTGTAAACAGGGTCAAATAGAGTATACTCAGAAAGGCTGTGTATTCAATTATGTAAAAAGAAAAAAAGTATACTTTGGATTTTAACCATTGTAAACACCTTCATAAAGGGTTCCATCAAACATTTCAGCTTTAAATCGAAAGCACTTCAAGACCCCTGAAGCTCCATTCCTATTAACTCAAAAACAGGACACAATGCAGGACAAAATACAGGAAAAAAATAAAAATAAAAATAAATAAATAAATGAATGATATATATCTAAATTTATATATAAATGAAAAATTCCTTCATTATCGTACACTGTGCCCAATTTTACGTTTTTATTCCAGATTTGGAGGTCAGGATAACAAAAAACCTCTTTGTGCCTGAGTTAAACAGAAACAACTTCTCTTTGCCTGAAGGCTTTTGACAGGAGCTGTCAGACTTTATTCTCCCAGGCGGGGAAATGGAGGAAGTTTCTGAGGGTAAAACAGGATCAACCTGGAGGTCTAGAGGTAAACAGTGAGTTCAGAGAAAACAAGTCAAGCCACCCTCGCAGAATAAATGTCCTATGAAACAAGGTTGAGTTTCCTCTCAATTCTTATTAGAATAACTCTACTCGCACTTACAGAACAGAACTGTGTGAGTGTAAAGCGTTTGCAATACTGTTTCCATAAGCTTTGATTCTGATCTTTTTCACTTGATTAGTAAACAAGAATGAATGCAAGCAAGGTGAAGACAGGATGGTAAACTGGGTCACTGAGAACTGAACAAAAATTAATATAATAATATGAGCTCACTGCCTTGATAAATGTCCAGCTTTTAGATAAAACTTGAGACAGATGTACATCTGCTTTGCCGATTTCAAATCAATCATAGAAATGTGATTAAATTAAAATGTTCATTAAATTGTATAAAACTATCTATATATTTTAAATAATTTATTTTAAATAGTATTTACTCTATTGATTACATTATTATTTTATTAGTTAAAAAAATATTAATAACAAATTATTATTATTAATATTGCTCATTTGCAAATTATTGTTTATGATTATTCACTTCAATTTATTCAATAGTGTTTTACTGTAATGAGCAATACCAGCGTTATGGATGTGACATTTGCAGTAAAAATTCAAAGCATAAATTGACAGAGAAAGTATATGGTAACATTATATTGAAACCTCTGTTTATATTTTCCAAAACAACTAACCACAAGTTAAGGGATCAGAAAAATATCAATCTGTAAACATGTTTTATATGAGGAAAATAAACATGCGTTATGGATGTAACAAAAAAAAAAAATTATCGAGCTTACAGTATACAGCATACTTTGTAGAAATTCTGTGAATTCAACTGCACAATGCAAAAGAAACAATGCTAATCAAAAGGATAAGAGTTGGCTCACTATAGAACCAAAAATGATTGATTTTATTTTATTTTACATTTATGAGGAAAAAGCTCCGTTATGGATGTGACAGATGTGAAATTGGCATTTGTGTGACTTTGGTAAATCATATATAATTGTTTGAAAACACTGAGAGAGACATTTTTAAGTATTTTTAAAGTACTGCTGTAAAATACTTGCTTCCGCAAAAAGCGTAGAAATGGTTTTGCTATTTTGGTGAAAACTTAATTTTTTTCATGACAAGGTTGACATTTGCATGGAATTTCTCTAATGTTATAATGTATAACATATCATATGTAATTTTAATAGACAAAGCTAATAAAGAAAAACATCACACTGCATAGACTTATCGTTTTTTCCTCAATAACTAAGGCAGCACTGAGCACAGCAGAATTTTAATTTATCTGCTTCTTTCGCTGCCTGTCAGATGCATTAGATATACTTTTACAACAAGGATGAATTTCCTCTCAATTCTTATTAGAACAACTCTACTCACACATGTAGAAAAGAATGGTGTGAGTGTAAAAAAAGAAGTTGATAATAAGTAGAAATTCATGTTGATCAGGCTAATTAGGAGCTCCAACCAACAGAAAAGTTACTTGTACTGAAAGTGACTTCTGTGTGAGCTGTTCTTTAAACATTTCAAAGCTACTGGTTCTTTATGCACACAAAACATCTTTGAAATGTCACTAATGCAGCAGCACCTTAACTTCATGAGCCCACATAGGGTGACCAAGTGTCCTTAAATCCAATAAATAAAATGTAATGTTTTAAACTGACACTAAAATGCTGTCTTTGGACCTCAAGGTTAGTCCTCGAACACCGCCCCACCGGTTCAAACCTCCACAAGCTCTTAATCACAGCTTCTGGGCGCACCTGCTTTTGCCGAGTGCCCTCCTGTAATTTCCCTCCACGGGGCTCGTGTGAAACACTGAGAGTGAGTGGGTGGAGACCAAAGATGCTGTGCCACAAGACCAAAGTAAACGCACAGATCTGCAGGACCAAATCGGCTCTCTGCATTTGTTTTGATAAATGAGCTTCGCCTGCTGTTTTCTCTGTTTAACACAAATGCTGTTGCAGAAACAAAGATCTGATTCAACGAAAGTAACGGTCCTCCAATAATTAATCATGCTAAACCGTGAGAAGAACGAATAAAAGCTGAGGTCATTTAAAGAGCAAACAGCTGCGTTGACATTTAGAGATTTTCACAATTTGATTTGGGGTTAAAAAAGAGCCATTCTGTCCAAAAGTCTGTGTTCTGTGAAAAAAGGAAAGGAAAAAATAACCTGCAGCTGAATCTTCAAAAAAATATAAATAAAATTAAAAGCAGCACAACATCTGACAGTGTTGTCCTTGAGAACCGAATCTAGGTCCACTCATCAAAAAATGACCCTGAAAGAACCTAAAGCATGATAGTAAAATGAATTATATGGCATTTTAGGGCCAATTTTATATAGAAAGATTTCAACTTGAGCAATGAGTGGAATTTATAATATAGACAGATGGCTCCTTTCATCACCAGATTGCTAGAAAATTGTCTCTGGATCCACTTTTTGTAGAAGATAAGAGTTCAGCCTGCACTGTACTACCCTTCACCTTATATCTTAAGCACGAGTACTGCATACGTTGTTATGCTTTAAAATATTGCATTTCACCAAATCATATAGGACAAAAAGCTTGTACTGTGAAATAATACCATTTAAAATAACCATTTTTTTCTTATTAAACTTTAAAGAATATCTCAGACTAATTGCAGTCTTCAATTTCACATGATCATTATTTATAAATAAACGTTTCATATTATTATCAATGTTACAAATATTTCTACTTCTTACTATACAATATAAATCATTAATACAACAACAAAAATTGCACTCAAATTTGATTACATGTTGTCTAAATGCAGTGTCTTTGTGCACATCCACATTTAAATTAAGATTTGGATCTTGATATGTGCTGGAGCTTACAGCCTTATCAGCTTTGAAAGGAACAGCTCACTAAAAATAAATTCCAGTTTTAAACAATCCATTTGCTGTCATTATATTGTAAAGACATGCATAAATGGCCCAAATGCTCACGGCTGACTCACCAGATTTTCCATCTTTTCTTGCTTAAAAATAGCAAAAATGTGTTTTCAAAAAGAACTGCATGTTCCAGATGCGACAATAGTTAAATGTGCTTAAGTGGAGAGATTCAAATTTAAAATAAGAGCTCCTTTACAACCAAGACGGAGGAAAGGGTACTGTGGTTTTGGAGATTTCACCATCATCCCATCAAACGTTCATCCCATCAAATCCCAGGATGCATACATGTATATAGTAGCAGTTGCTTACTATCCAAAACAATAATACACGTACATACAATCAGAAGAAGTCGAGCATGTTGTATTGCTTAATTCTTCGCTGTACTCTTTTCTAATCATTTTTGTAGCACCAGACCAATCTAAATACCTTGTACAACACTGATACATTGGCTCTTCTGCAAATCGGATATCACTTTCAGAAATTCAGACCACCAATTTACTAATTTAAGAATTAATAGAAAAAAAAGGGACAATCTCTATTGATCTCTCACAATGACTGTCAAATGGATGCAAGTATGTCCAGCAAAACAATTATTAAATGCACTATTTATGCCAACTCTGGAAAAACTTTCAGGAGCAACAACTAAAAGGAGAAAAGAATCTCGAGTGCAGACAAGACATGAGATGGAAATTATGATGCAATTTCACTGTCCTGTATAATTTGTATGTAAACATATACATGGATTAAGAAAACGATTAAAGTATCAGCAAGTTTGTTTCAAACAATGACAGTTCTTGTTGATATGCTGGAATCAGCAGTATTGATGAACACAGTAATATCCTCTGTTTAATGTTTATTATAAGGGACAAGAAAACGAATTATTTTGGAATAATTTTGGCATGTTTGTAAGTGTATTTAGGCATCTTTGTAAGTGTTTATAGATCATTAATCTGGTTAATAATTTAATGTACTATTTCATCTAACAATAATCCCTAGTAGCAGGATGTTAATGCTGCATAAAAAAATAAGTCATATAGACAAATCTTACCAATACCAAATTACTTGTATTATTATAGTCAGGTGTCTAGCATTCATATATTTAATCAGTTTAGTTATTTTTAAATAAAATCTAGATAAACACACACACACACACACACTCTCTCTCTCTAACACATTGTTACAACAAACAAAAAACATAACAATATTAAGACGTAATTGATCAAAAATAATCAGATTTTAAAAACACCACCAAAAAAATCTAAATTGAAGTACTGTTTAAAGGTCAATAATGATATTTCTGGACTTGTTTCTGGAATTGTTTAATGGTTTCAATCATGAAAAATGGACACTAGTCCACTTACTGGATTAGTGTACAGCGCTACTTTTGATTTATTTATACTAGATTTGCCATATTCCATGATGCTCTGTGTTATAAACAATTGTCTGCTAAATGAAAATCCTAAAAGCCCTTGTTGTTTAGATGTCTACCAGTAACACTGCCATGAACACCCATATGTTAAGTATAATATAAATTGAATAATAATAATAATAATAATAATAATAATAAGTATTATTATTATTATTAATACCAGTAAGAATTAAAAGTGTTTTATATCAGTATAAAAGTCCAATGCCCATGATGCCTTCATTATCGCCACAACATCAAGCCACGTGGTGCTGACAGATTGGTGTCATGGGAATTATGTGGTATAAGATAACAGACACTCTCGAATCCCACAGTGTTTTTGATGGTTCTAGAGAAAACCTGCAAGCTAGAATCAGCATGTTCAAACAACTAGGTCTGTACATGTGAGCATTTCTGTGTGTTTGTCTAAACAGGACTGGAGATCACCAGTGTAGTGATTCAATAACTCCACAACAGAGGACACTTCATCTTAAACGAATTATGGCTTTGAGCAGTAATATCATTATTGATTTATACCGTGTCACTCTGATGCCCATAAGGTGCTATAAACCTCAGCACAATAAAAATAGACGTAATGCATCTGAAATACTCTGGCCTGTAACCATGGTGATCAAGAATGAATGTATTCTGCTTAAAAATCTCAAAGCAGATATATACTGATCTGGCTATATTATATAATGTATAAAAATATGCACAAGTCATCAAGTAAATTCCAGATGTTTAAAGAAGTCATTAGTCATGGAGTCAGTCGACTGATCTTCAGTCACATCGTTCCATCTGTCGAGGCCTGAAGCAGATCTTTGCACTCTGAGATCTCACCGAGTGTGTGAGGACGGGTGCACTAGCAGCCATTATCACACACCCGTTCATTTCCTCTCTATTGTGTGCCTTTCTTTCCTGTGGACACTTTCAGCAGTTCGTACCACCCCTGTGACGCAAACACACTAAAGAGCGCCACGGTGAGATATACACATTCTGCTGTTTTTAGCTTGTAAAAATAATGAGCTTAGGTTTATGAACAGTTACCCAGAGACGAGTGGTTTGCACATGTGCTCTGACCTTTTTGAGTGGTGCCACTCACACAAGCGCTGTGTCCAAAATCGGAAAAAGGCTGCATTTACAGCATAGCAACCGAAACATCCAAATGCAACATATTTGCTTTTAGACGGTTCATAATCCAGTTCTGCCTTTAATTCCATTTTGTATTTTCTCTTCTCGCTCTCATGGTTTCAATCAAAAAAACTGACCAAAAAAAAAATGAAAACCTGCTTTATCATGTAACCATGGATACTGCTGCACTAACCAGAGAAACCTGTTTGGAGTGTTGAAACACTTCCCACCATAAACAACTGCTAGTGAAAAAGGAAAGCCAGCTTTTGTTCTTATGTTTGCTTGAGTATGTTGCTTTCCTCTCTTCACTTTTCCTTACTGTGAATCCACAGGGAACTCCATCAAATCCCCCACACCACATCCAACACTTTACCACTTATTCGCCCACTAAATGCCAATCAACCGCCCCATCTAGTTTTCTGCGGCTGACCAGTCTGGATCTGTGTACATGTCAAGCCGCACTGGAGATTTCCTCCAACAGGGGGAGGGCCTCATTTGTCAGAGAGCCCATTACCTATAATGAGCCTCAAGCTGGGACAGATGAGGCTGGGGATCAGTTACATAAACACAAATAAGAGAGGAATTCCTTCAGGTTATGGAGGAATGTCTTGGAAAACCATTGAGTCAAAAGATCGTACTTTCACAGGGCTCGGAATTGCGACCGTTTTGGTCACATATGTGCCTGAAATTTTATTTATGCGACCTCAAAATATATTTGAGAGCATTTGTGCATAAAATTGTTACCGTGCGACTGGTTTTCACTGCAAAATGTTCACTGTGTGCGCAGATTTAGGAGACACCAAAAGCAGCGCTCAGGAATGGTTTAAAACAGTTGTCATGTCAACTTACTGCAGCAAACAAAACCAGACGCTGCTCGCTGCAGAGCCACTTGGGCTACAATGAGCGGGAGCTTGAGCTCTAGCTCCTCCTCCTATAAGCTGTTTAATGCGTTCACTCAACCCACCCCTAATCTCAACCCCAGTGACATCACTAGTAGAAGAAGTGCAGCAAGGAGGAGCTGGAGCTCAGCTCTGCCCATGTGGCTCTGCAGTGAGTACCACTTAAACAAATCCCGCAATGCTTGCCCTGTCTTCAAGCTCTTCTTATTGGCCCACTACGCTAGAACAGAACGCGAATGGATTGGTTAATATCAGCTGTCAATCACTCACTTCAGATGACAGGGAGCTACAGCCGCGAAAATGTAAAGGTCTGGATACGAGAATGAAAATAACACTGACAGATTTTGTTTTAGAAACCACCTAAAGTTTCAAATAATGGCACATCTTATTAGTGATCATGTGGTGAATGTTAATCCACCATTTACACTTTTCGAAGAGTGGACGTCCAGTGGGTTAAAGTGTGCTATGAAAATGACTAAAGCCATTCACCGTGAAGCCGGTGTGACAGTTTTCAGGTAACAGTGTTTGCCACATCTACACATTTTAAGCACGAGATGTTCTAACGTTATTTAATCCTTTATTTAATCATCACGATGCTGTCAGTCATCTGCCTGGCACCGCGTTCACCATCGCAAAAGGGCTTGCATTCACTAAGATTAAACTAATATTGCAGCTCATGAAAAGACGGTTATTGCTATTAAGATGACGTATGCAATTAATAAGTTATATGTCAATATCAGCAAAGTTATTATCGTTATCTCATTCACGTCAAGCAGTGTGTGCAGGGCTGGTGGGCGCATGCAGACTTTTGTTTGTTTTTTATTTTTAATTAGTGCTGATTTCAAATGCAATAAATCTGTTAACATAAAACTTGTAGTAAAGGTCCTCATAATTTTTGGTGGGTGCGACTAAATTTTGGCTGGTGCGCCTACATTTTTTAAGTTAGGAGCACCAGTGCTACCAAGCAAAAAGGTTAATTTCGAGCCCTGTTTTAAAAAATATATGTTGTCTATTCAATTGCATTTGATTTTGTTGTTTTTCTTAATCTTAAACATTTTGACCAAGTATTTAAGGATATAAAAATTAAGGGAGAAAGTTTATAAAGACTACTCAAAAATAAACATCACAAATATAATTAAAACTAAATTATAAATTTTCCAACCTGCACGTAACATACTTAGCTTGGGAACTTTATAGATCTTAGGATTTTTTATAAAAAAAGTTAATTGGCATTAAATGTAATAAAACAACACATATTCTTCAAACTATATATATACCCCAGACTTCCCTCTCCCCAGACAATTCCTCCAGCTCCTCCGGGGGGATCCCGAGGCGTTCCCAGGCCAGCCGAGAGACAGTCCCTCCAGCGTGTCCTGGGTCTTCTCCGAGGCCTTCTCCCGGTGAGACATGCCTGGAACACCTTCCTAGGTAGGCGTCCAGGAGGCATCCAAAACAGATGCCCGAGCCACCTCAGCTGACTTCTCTCGATGTGGAGGAGCAGCGGCTCTACTCCGAGTTCCTCCCGGGTGACAGAGCTCCTCACCCTATCTATAAGGGTGCACCCTGCCACCCTTCGAAGGAAACTCATTTCGGCTCATTTCGGGTTCTGCTTGTATCCGAGATCTTGTCCTTTCGGTCATGACCCAAAGCTCATGACCATAGGTGAGAGTAGGAACGTAGATTGACCGGTAAATCGAATCAGCTCCTTCTTTATCACAACGGACCTGTACATCGACCGCAATACTGCTGCCGCTGCACCAATCCGCCTGCCAATCTCACGTTCCATCCTTCCCTCACTCGTGAACAAAACCCCAAGATACTTGAACGGAGTCCAACATGCACTGGAAACAAGTCTGACTTGTTGCCGGCAATGCAAACCAAACTCCTACTCTGTACATACAGGGATGAGACAGCCCTTAACAGAGCGCCTCTGACCCCATACTCCCAGAGCACCCTCCACAGAATGCCACGAGGGACACGGTCCAATGCCTTCTCCAAGTCCACAAAACACATGTAGACTGGTTGGGCATACTCCCATGAACCCTCGAGCACCCTGGTGAGGGTATAGAGCTCTGAGTACCAGAGGTACTGTCCCCAACCTCCATGCGATATTGTAGAGACGTGTCAGCCAAGACAGCCCTACAACATCCAGAGACCTAAGATACACAGGGTGAATCTCATCCACCCCAGCTGCTTTGCCACTACGGAGCTTGCAAACTACCTCAGTGACCTCAGCTTGGGTGATGGGTGACTCCACCCCTGCATCCCCAGTCTCTGCTTCCTCAATGAAAGACATGTCGGTGGGCTTAAGGAGATCCTCAAAGTATTCCTTCCACCGTCCGACAACATCCCCAGTCGAGCTCAACAGCTGCCCACTTCCACTGTAAACAGTGTTGATGTGGAGCTGCTTTCCCCTCCTGAGGCGCCGAACAGTTTGCCAGAATCTCTTTGGGGCCGACCGATAGTCTTCCTCCATGGTCTCTCCGAACTCTTTCCAGGCCCGAGTTTTTGCTTCCGCAACTGCCCGGGCTGCAGCACGCTTGGCCTGTTGGTACCCATCAGCTGCCTCGGGAGTCCTGCAAGCCAACCAAGCCCTGTAGGACTCCTTCTTCAGCTTGACGGCATCCCTTACTTCCGGTGTCCACCACAGGGTTCGTGAAAAAAAAAAATAATAATAATAATAATAATAATAATAATAATAATAATAATATATATATATAACGTCAATAAATCTAATACATGCCATTAAACAAAGAATGTCCTATACTACAACAGTCATGTTACATGATTTTACATGAAATTGTGCTTTGCAGAGGAACAAATGCTGACTGCTGGAAAGTGAGTAGGATATGATGCAGTAATAATTTTATGTAGATTATTATTATTATTTTTTCACAATTTTCAGAGGCCAAAATTTAAACTAGATTTAGTTATTTTTAGAAATTTTGGTCTAGTTACCATTATTAGTCTAGTTACCATTCATTAGCGAACTTGACTAAGTGACTTACACTTTTCTCTGAAAAGTATCTCCTTTTGTCCACCTTTTTTTTTCTGCTGCCATCCCCACTTAATTTTGACACCCGTGTCACCCACAATGTTCAGTGAGCCTTATTTATTCATTCATTCATTTTCTTTTCGGCTTAGTCCCTTTATTAATCTGGGGTCACCACAGCGGAATGAACTGAAAATTTATCCAGCATGTTTTACACAGCGGATGCCCTTCCAGCTGCAACCCATCACTGGGAAATACCCATACACTCTCTCATTCACACACATACACTACGGACAATTTTAGCTTACCGAATTCACCTATACAGCATGTTTTTGGACTTGTGGGGGAAACCGGAGCACCCGGAGGAAACCCACAAGAACACGGGGAGAACATGCACACAGAAATGCCAACTGACCCAGCCGAGGCTCGAATCAGCGACCTTCTTGCTGTGAGGCGACAGTGCTACCCACTTCGCCACCGCGTCGCCCAAGCCTCATTTAAAACTGGAAAATTTCCTTACAGTTTTGCCACTGCTAGCATTCAAACGTAGCCACAGCCTCTCACATGACAGCAGGGAAAGGCACAGCCAACCACATGGTCCATGAATGTTTGGGGGAGGTAGGACACAAGTAGAGAATGTGATTAAACCTTTTTCTGCAAGTCTAGATTGGGACAATTGACTTTTTTTGGAGAAAATTTAATTATTGGTGTGGACAATTCAGTGGTTAGTGGATATTGCTGGGGACCGGTCACCACCGTACATGTTAATTCTATGCCAACATATATACATATTGTATAACTTTTTTTTTTTTTTTTATCATTCTCATTAATAAATGTTAGAGACAATATTTTGCCAAATGCCAACAATACTAGTTTGCAGACCAAGACTGCAGCGTTTTGTTGCAGAACTTTCCATTTTTTTACTAATCGTACTTACATTCTAATGTTTTATATAGTATAAATTTGTGTGGTGTGAAAATAACTTGGACCTGCTGCATCCACGGTATCCTAAAGCAACCAACAAGCTTTGGTTGCCTTGTTTCACTACCATACAGAAATCTTCTCCTGTGGCCTAATGCAATATCAATTGTTCATCGTATACCCATTTTAGAATCTTATCAGTAGTAGATCATCAGGGTACTTTTCTGCTTACTATTATCATGGGTACTTTGAATTCAGACTATTCTGGTCACATACTGTCCTTTTTATGAAAGGGAAATATGCCATTTAGAATGTAGTCAGACAAGTGCATGTTTCTAAATGAATCAGCTGTTTTGAATGAAAAATCTGAATGAATGTTTCAATAAATCACCCATTTAGTCAGGGAATTGCAGTCACCTATGATTTTAGAGTCATTTACTTATCTATGGTGGACCTAAACTAGCCAAGAAATTATTATAGCTTCTGTCAAAATTCATTAAAAAAAAAAAAAAAAAAATCAATTCTAAGATTTTCAAAATGTATTGACATTCTTACAAGAAAAAGCACTTGTTTGTACAGCTGAGTCATTCAAGTTACAGATGTCACAAGATTAGATGCAAATACAGCTCATTATGAATACTATTGCAATTCGCTTAAACCTTTCCCAACTTTGTTAATGATTATCTTAGGTTCAAGTGGTATTTGTAAGAAATTGGATGCAAGCAGAGTACAGGCGTTTGTAAAGCATACAGCGCCATCTGCTGTTAAAAATAATATAAGAATCGATTCAAGAGAGAATAGAAATGCATTTTGAAAATCTCACAATCGATGCAGAATTAATTTCTGAAGCAATTTTGCACCACAGCTCTAGCTCTAGTCTTCTGTTTTATAAGTTTGCTTATATGTTTGTTTATATAGCACCTCTTCATTTAAAGCACTTAATTTTCACATTGACATTAATATCTCTTGTTCTAATACATTATGAACAGCAGCTACACTAATTATTTCCAACACATACAGTTAATACGCAAATACACAAGTATTCATTGAACATGTACACAGACATCACCTTTTTTGGAAGGACGCTATATCATTTCTGCCCTATGCACAACTCTTTAACTTTTCTGATTTTGATTGTAATGCAATAATGTGCACCTTGTGTAAAGCTGCTTTGAAACAATAGTAATTGTGAAAAGCGCTGTACAAATAAGCTTGAATTGAATAGTTAAAATTATGCAATGATAATGATATTATCATTAACAATAAAGATTTAAGTATTAAATGCATGACCCAAAAACAGAAATTGTTGACAAGTACCTTACTAGAAAGAGTCCAGCTTGGTACCTGAGATTTAGCTGCAGAGCTGCTCTTCATATTAGAGACAGACTGCCCTGAGAAAGCCCCGTCTGCATTCCTCCAGAGCAGGGTGAGCAATGTCAGGCGGGAAGAGGAAGAACCCTGTTAAATCCATAACAGCAGCTGAGCCAAAACCACGCTATCCTACAGCTGCTTTCACAGCATCTCGGCCAAGCCCTTCTCAAAAAACGTGGAGAAAAAAAAAAAAAAGTCAAATTCCTCCAGTCTGAGATTTATTCATTTCAGCCTTTGGATGGCGTTCACGTACCAAGGGGCTTTGTGTTCTTTGGCCCCTGATGTCGTATTTGTTTTTCTGGGTATTTTCATCAGGCTTTCAAGCTCCCCTCGATGGCGGAGACTCTACAAACCTGTCTTATGAGTATGTCAGATTAAATCTGAAAACTATTACAGGAAAAAGGGCTTGAAATGTCTGCATGAGGATCCAATACCATTTGGCAGACCACCAGGAGGTTTCCGGTTTCCACTTTAAATTCCAAATGCCACGCTGCACCACTGAATCATACAAATACTCAGAGAAACAGGAATATCAAAAGCACCAGTAGTTCACTTCCCAGATCTTACTAAGATAAAAAATAAAGATACAACACCACCACTCTTTAAGTATTGGTAACAAGCAACTAAATTTGGCACCTACTGGTAAATGCACTTGTATATGCACTCACAGCTGCACATTCACAGTGAGAGGAATGGTTTAGTTGTTTAACTGCATGGCAATACATGAAACATAAATAATCATTTATGTTTTAAATCACAAGTTAAGTAAATATCTGATTTATGTGAAAATATGCAATAGGCAGCGTAATGTAATGTAATGTGTATTTATATAGCGCATTTATTGTGTATGGCCATACACTCAAAGCGCTTCACAATCATGAGGGGGGGTCTCTCCACACCACCACCAGTGTGCAGCATCCACTTGGATGATGCGACGGCAGCCACAGGACAACGGCGCCAATGCGCTCACCACACACCAGCTATAGGTGGAGTGGACAGACAGTGATACAGCCAATTCAGTGGATGGGGATGATTGAGAGGCCATGATCGTAAGGGCCGATGGAGGGAATTGGCCATGGGATTTTTAATGACCACAGAGAATCAGGACATCGGTTTAATATCTCATCCGAAAGACGGTGCCCACTGACAGTATGGTGTCCCCTTCACTTTTACTGGGGCATTAGGACTCACAGGTTGAGCGCCCCATGCTGGCCTCACTAACACCACTTCCAACAGCAACCTAGTTTTCCCATGTTGTCTCCCATCCAGATACTGAACAGGCTCAGCGCTGCTTAGCTTCAGTGTATATGCAAACAAAAGAACATCAGACAAATTAATGCCCTCACGTGATGATATTAATGATTAATCAACAACAATACTGATTAGTAAAATGGAAATCCACTCAACACGCTTATTGTTCTTCAACGCCTCAAGTGAAATGACTTGAATATTTATATGAAAAAAGAAGAAGACATGTTGACTTCATTTAGAAATATTAGAAGCCTACAAAGCCTTTGTTTTTTTAATTATCAATTGCTATAAACACCTAACAGAGAGATTCAATTTGTTATCTATTAGATACTATATTAAGCATAAGATAGCAAGGAACTGCAAAGTTTCTACAGCATTTCTCAATCTAATTACATTTTAATTTGTGCTATTGTTTACTGTTAATGTTAATTCATAACAATGCATTAGAAGACATAGAAATTGACATCAACCAAGATTATAAAAACTTTGTCAAAGAATTATACATAGTTTAAGAACTATTTTCAGCATTCAATTCCACAATCTGCCAATTTGTTATAGTCTGTAGGGCTTCAAATTGTGACTATATGGTTGAATTTTACAATGCTTTTTCTTGTGAATTTTGAATGCACATATCACTTTTGAATGGCACACTGATAAATGATGAGAAGTTGTACAAAATAGTGGTACTTATTTGTAAAGCAAGAAAAGGGTCCAAAACAACAGCATAGCATGAGTTTAGAGCAAATGCATTGCATTTATTTACTGATCCCACATCATGTGTACATTAATAAGTGCAGCAAGGTCCACTTAGAAGTGATTAAGTTCAACACTTCCCCTTTCTCTGCACTGAAATTTCTGCTATTTATAGTTATAAGAGATGAAAGATTGCTGACATTCCCAATGGCAGTGATGTGGAAAAAATAGAGAATGAATTTGCCAAAACAATCCAGTTAAAAGGCTTTTCAATTCACAGATCAAATTTTCACAGATCACAGAACAATTCACAGATTATTTACCAAGATTTTACGAGTAACACCGTTTTCCCCAGATTTTACATGACCAAGTTCAAGAATTTCAAAGTGATTTTATTTCTTTTTGTTTAGCATGGTAGTGAGGCATTAAATCTACAAAAGTATAAAAAGTTTGTTTACCATTTTTACAGATGACAATTATTTGTTAATTAACAATCTGGTCATAGTGAACAATCTGTTCGAACTGAGTGAATTTATAAATGTAAAAAAACAAAACAAAAAAAAACATTTTATAGACAAAGCAATGGAAGCATCGATGATTAAGAATGTTTTTTTTTAAGAGGGTATAATATTGTCAGATTATAACAAAATCCACAAAGGATCTGACGTATGCTGGCAAGTGCATGCTGGACCAGTTCAAACTAACATATGCATCTTCCAAAACACAAAATGTCAGTCAGACTCTCTCTTCAGCACAGTCTACACACATCAACAACTGAACAAAATGAATGTAAAAGATCACAGCAATGTCCCTAGCATTATCCCAAAACCAGCAGGTGCTCTATCACCATGTGCACAACAGAAGTAATTGAGCTGAATTTATCCACGATTAGCTTGCCTATCCTGAATTCACAGTAAGGTAACATTTCAGCTTGGTACAATGAAAGGACACAGCATGGTTTAATGCTGCTCCATCTGAACACCCTAAAACTCAGCGTGAAGTAACTTCTATGTGCTTTTTGGAAAGATCTGAATGTGAAGAAAACATTTCCCACATTAAAGAACATGGAATGAAGCAAGTTTCCTCATAGCCGGCAGAATTCCAAACGTCGCTGGAATGTCGACCCCCCCAACCACACTACAAGTCATAAAAAAGATAAACTCTACATGCTCTTCTGTGAGGTCTAAATGTTTGCCAAGCAACACTGACTGCCAGCGTTCAATAACAGGATATTCAGAGCCCACACTATACATCTATCTCAGTCTTCTTCTTTCAAGTAACATCAGTAATAGCACTCAAAACAATCAGAGATGCCTCACATTCAACAGTTCCTCAAGTTTACTATAAAAAAAAATGAGTCAGACTGAGTAATGATATGCAAGATGATTCAAATACAAATGCACAAAAACAACATCAGACACAACCGGATATTTTCATCCTCACACTTTCCTTCAGGACACACAAAAGCCCAAAACCCTGGAAGTAATTATCACCTTTTTATACCTCTTACATAAGCACCCCTGAAATGCCCCAAAAAACTATTTGTAGTTGTAAGATGCCAGAAGGTGGAAAGGAATCAAGTTCCCTGCATGAAATCAACACCTTTTTTTTGCTTTGTTGTTTTTTTTTGTTAATTTGGTGTGCCAGATATAAATTACTGTAATACCCACATTCGACTCCAGCACAATCTCTTTTGCTGTGAGAAAACAAAGCGTCTAACATATAATCCAACTGAGGAACTATAGTAGGAGCACAGATATGGGACCTCTGTACACTCAGCACCTTGGTGGGCCTGCCTGGAGAGACTAAAATGCCAAGCAAATTAGTGCAGAGCTCATGATGAGCAACTCTCTTTTCTTCCATACGGCTCTTGTCTGCTCTACTGACTTAGATATTTGGCCTTTTTTAACTGATTTGTCCAAAATATTTTAATGTTCACTTCCTGCACTCTGGTAGCAAAATTTCACATACTATTTAAATCATACAATAATTAATGGTTCATTTTCAAAAACTTTGCTTTTCATAACAATTGCACACTATATAGGAGTCTATATTTTAAGCAAAACAGTTCATACTAAATTGCATTTTCAATCTATAAATGGACACAAAATTGATGGAAACTTTAATGCGATCGCAATTGCACACAAGTGTTTTACACCCCATTTACACTTGTATTTTGCATCATTCACTTGTTATCAGATTGACAACAACGCATCAGTACCAGGTTTAAACAGGATCTTGGGTTAGTTGCTTAATCCTAACCTTACTGATAAGACATATATAACATTCAATCACTCTATAAGTGAAATTAACACTCAGACATTGAAATGTTGCATCAATTACTCTTTTATTTACTATCAAATTTTTAGAAATTTTTGAGGGCGAGTAAATGACAATGTTATTTTTTGAAGGAACTATTGCTTTAAAATCAATAGTAGTGTGAACACCAAGAGACAATTGAGAAATACTTTGAGGTGAAGAAATCGATGCGTTTATCACGTTTGAAGGTGAGATATAAAAGACAAACAGGCATTCAGCTGTTTTTCACTGCATGCCTGGGAACCGACTGTGTGTGTTAAGGGGGAAGCTGTTATATCTGGAAGAGCAGCGAATGGAAGACTTGGCCAGTGCGGAATAAATCAACTTAGCCCCAAAACAAAGTGGACCGCAGATGCAGAAGAAGCGTATACTTCCAACTCCCACTGTGGTAGTAATATTATTTGGCCTCACACGAAGCACCAAATCTGTAGTGATATTTTTGGTCTCAATTATGAATATTAATATTGGTATTAATAGCAATATTGAGCTTTTGATTACCCTTAACTTAAGCTAAACATGATGATACTATTCTTCTTTTAAAACAAGGCACCAGACATGGAGGTTAATAATGACAATAAATAACAATCAAATATTGTTGAAATGAGAATTCTATAAATTTGTTTACCATCTTTGTTATTATTGTTTCTCACCTGGCCAATCTGAAGGATTTGTGGGGTGTTGTTTAACTTGTTGAGCCTCTAACTGTATTATGAACACAAGGAAGACAAAAATTGAAGTTTTATTAACAAAACAAAAGGCAAGCATAACTAACAACTACTAAATTGTCCATGAATGAAGTGGAAATGACTGAATAATGACAATAGGTACGTTTCCATCCACCTATTTTTATGCGCATTTTGGATATGCGCATAAAAAAATCGGTTGATGGAAACGCTAAGATGCGCATAAATTTTGGAAATGCGCATAAAAAATGTATGCGCATAACTGAGTAGGATAAACTTTTTATCCGATAAGAAAAGACGCGCATAAACTGCGATGAAAACACTTTTACCGAACAAATTCCTGTATGCGCGTTAAAAAAAGGTCATGTGATTTGGTTATAAGAGATCATGTGATGATAAAAATGTGTGTAAATGGACAAACCAGCAGGCTGACCACATTGTAAAACATCTGAAATGGTGTTTTGGTCATTCTAAAATGCCTTGACCATTTCAGTATTAGTGTTATTATATTATTAATGACCTCCAGAATTGTTAAAAGCTCCGCGTCTCACGCCTTCAAACGCCACCATGCGTTCACTGCGTGTCAGCATTGCCTTCTGAGGCGCAAGTCATTTATTAAATGAAGAAAAGATTCACGCAGCTTCTCCTACCTCAGCAAATTCTGTTTTTACTGTTGATATTTGGCGCCATTTAATCAGGAAGTGACGATTTTGTTCTCTTTGACTCGTTGGATGGAAACGCTGCTTTATTCGCACATCTTTTATGCGATATTCCAGTTTTGCGCATAAAGTTATTTCGCATTTTTGGATGGAAACATAGCTAGTGATTAAGTTGGAAGTTGTAATGAGTTACACTAAGTTACCTCATGCAAAGATAAACTTGAGCCTAATAAGGTGAACCATATTCTAAAATAAGGTAATATTTTCACTTTAGCTTAATGATGGACTGATGCAGGAGCCTTCCCCCTAGCTGAGCAGGTTGCTGCCTTTTAGATCCAGTCACAACACTGTGCAGCAACCAGCGCAGCTTGGGGAAGGCACCTGCATCAGTTGGTTGTTTTCATCGGGTGGCCCTCCTCTGGTGTTACTTGCTAAATTTAAAGTTAGAATTGTGTTTTTAAAGATTTTTGCTATGCATTGTTTTTTTTCCAAACCAAAATTAACCAAAGCATTGCACTGAAAACATAAACATAAATATAAACATAGCTTTTACTAAGCATTTATGTGAAATGGAATTGTCTTTAATCTATGAGGCTCTTCCATTCCTTTGTGTCTTCAAGACTTATGGCAAAAACCAGTTGAACAAGTTTGATGCTGATGTTATTATGTTGACCTGATGCTGACAACAGGGCAAATGCTGATTCAGATAGTCTGTGATGCTGATATTGCCTTTCCTCCATGAATGCTAAAGGTAATGAAAGAACAAAAGAGGTTCTTGCATGGGGAAATATGCTAAATGTTCTCCTGTTTATTCTTTACCAAAAGGTAGCTTCGCCTTGCTATCTATTTTGGTTGTCCATAAAATATTCTGTGTTTCTCTATAACCAATTCTCACTACAGTATCCCTTCAGCTCATTGGGAACTTGGTGACCAGTGGTGGACAGAATATTTTAAACTTCACTACTGTACTTAAGTAAATATTTTTGCACAGTATATTTATTTTAGGAAACTTTTACTTCACTACATTGCAAAACAAGTTATTGCACTTGTTACTCCCTGACATGATTCACCGACTTTACAAACTGATATGAATGGGCTTCAACGCGAGAATGTGATTTCACATGCTTTCATTTGAAATTTCAGGAATTATCTGTCTGGATATTAGAGTATGACATGTTTTGGTAATTCAACTTTCTTGCAAAATAAACATTCATTCATCACTACATTTACTTTAAGTTTTAAATTAAATTAAATTAAAACTTCTAATAGAGTACTTTTTTATTACTTGTATTAATTTTTATTAGGGTATATGCACTTCACCCTTCATTTGGCTCATTGCATATACAAAAGAGACACAACAAAACCAAGATTTTACAGTTCCCATTAGAGAGACATTTTCATAAAATGCAGCTGCTGAAATATCTTACCACTTCTTGTCCTATACCAGAAATGTTTAGCTGGGTTTTCCTTGCAGGATAAGCATCTTAGTAGGCGATTAAGTTTTACTAACACTGGCCAATTTTAAGCCAGAGATCTAATGGAAAGAATTAGCTTTAAGACTCATTAATTCCTTACGGTTGATTTTATATATAATCCCAGCTGCTCTTCCGTTCTGTAGCAGCAGAGATGACAGCTGCTATCCTTCATCTTCTGACTGCACTTAAAACACTCTGGCACTCACCATCCATACAGCCTATCAAAGAAGTTTATCTGGACACATCCGGAGTTTAAGGTAACAGCCAAATAATGCATGCATGCTGTTAGGATTTAGTGTTGACTGGGTACTGTTGAGGTCAATAATATTGTGGTGTGATGGAGACCCCCTAAGGAACCATGAAGAGAAGTAGAGTCATGCTAATGAAAGCTTTAGGTCATAGCACTTGCCATGGACTGGGCCTAATTAAAGCTGAGCCTTTATCCAGGCCTGAAGTCTTGCTGCTGCCGCCGTTTCATTTAGCTGCTATTGTTTTCGTGATGTCCTCTGTGACAAACAAGTGGAGCTGCAGGGGAGATGCCACTGCGCCCTGGGGACACTCATTTACTACAGAGTTCACTACCTACAGTGCTTTTTTGTTTCATTTGCATAACTGTGCAAGCCGCTGAACCACATTTTTCATAAGCTTGGCATGACACCATAAACTTTACTTTTAGAGCCAACAAAAAGGTCAATTTGCATTATCCTATAATTCAAAAGGGAGTTCGGCAAAAAGTGTTTTGTTCTCCAGCTACCTTAAAATTATGATACAAGTCACGATTCAATACATTGTGATGGATCACAATATCACAATTGGATTATGATTGAAACTGTGCCAACTGCGCAATTGAGAGCCAGCATGTCTGCTTTCAATTTCTTTTTGACTTCTTGGAGTGCACTGAAAAATTAGAGTTTATGATTGATAGAAATTGCTTCTTCGTTATTGAACTGTTGGACTCCATTACAATGCACAAATAAAATAAAAAAGAAATTCATGAAATGTAAATTATCAATACAATATAGTGAGTACAACTAATGCAATATATTATTTGTAAACTTTTGAGGCTCAAAATCTGGTTTGATACATGCATCTCAAGGAATTATTATTAATTTATATGCAATATTATTCTGAGAGGAACAGGCAAAAAAAAAAAAAACTATCTGAGGCTCATAAAATGCAAAAACGCAATGGCTTCAGGCAGAAAGATTCACAGCAAGCCAATACACATATATTCATTGGTGTAGGCAAGATGAATATTAAAACCTCCAATACATGAGCTGCATCCTCCCATTTCTAAGGCAATTAAAATGAGACTGACAAGTCCATGTTTAATGACTGTGAGAAAAGTTGTAGTTGGGCTCTTAGGTAATCCCTCTTCTGAGTGCAGTGCAGGTCCATGGGGCACAAGCCATGTGATTCTTTGACAGATGTACGGCTTTATGCCACAAAAAAAAGCACTGAAAAAAGGCCTGCTGCTAAGCCTTTTCTCAAATGCCTTCATCCATGCATCTAACATCCTAAGAAAGGGTCAAGCCATTCCTTGACTACAGACATCTGGGCTGCTCTATGCAAAACAATACAATTAACTGCGGGGGCAGGAACTTCTCAATATATCTCTACAGTTAAGAAACATGAGGCAAAACCCTGCCTGCAAATCCTGCCTTGAGGAACAAGAAGTTCGGCTGAATAGATGGCTGCTTCCGTGAGCTGACTTGGCAGGAGAGATGTTGACGAAATAACTGCTGCCGAGGACATCCATTTGAGAGAAAGGGGATTTAAAGGTGAAGCATGCAACTTCTGGAGCACTGACAGCACAAAATTGCAACAATACTGATTGTTTATGAAAAAGCGTGATTTTCAGCACAAAGCTGCAAATCTTTCCCCACAGCCAATTAAACTGGTCAAATCATAGTCACCAGTCAAGAAGAGTCAGACTATGGACACAGTAAAGAATTCAGAAAATTCATGGATGGTTCTGATCTCAACAAACAGCTATTTTATCAGTTGGGATGTGCTGCCAACACTGCAAATCAACCCCAAAATACCTTGCAAGATATGATATGATAATATCACTAAAACAGACAACAGTGTTGGATTACTTGATGGTGGAAAGCTGTTGATTGGAGGCCACAAGGTATTAAGATGCATTTTTAATCTGATCACATGTGGGTGACACCTAATACAGGTGTAAACTTGATCTAAAATGTTTTAAGCTTATACACTTTTGACCACTTTCACCGGTAGCTGAAAATGCATTTGACCGAACTGGTTTCATAGTGTAAACACTGATGTGTGTGGTCTGGTAAGTTAGGAGTTAAAACACGTTATTAAATGTGGTATTCATGTCCTTTCAAAACAGCAGTAACACAGAGCCATAGATCAGTGATAAGCAATGCAACAGCTGTCAAAAATCGCAGAACGATTCTCATTGATTTCAGGATCATGCCAATTAAATCTTCCACAACCTTTTGTGTAGCTTGTCAGTAAACTGTAGCTATGTGTAATAAACGCTGCTCCATCCGAAAGAACAACAACAACAAGAAAAGTGAAGGGTCTCAACAAAATCTGAATAAAACTGATCATAAAAGATGCATTTGATGCATTCCACACAAAAACAAACAGGTGGAAACGGCCTAAAATTAGCATTTTTGCTATTTGTGATCATTTTACAAACTCTGTCATCCTCATGTCATCCTAAACCTATGAAGTTTTAACTGTACAAGATAAAAAGTAAAGGTTTCAGTGTTTCACTGCCCATACAATAAATAAACAAAAGCATCTTTTGAATTCTGCAGGGGAAGAGAAAAATGTCAGATATAGATTTAGATACAGAACATTTTAATAAATGATGACTGAATTTTCAATTGTTAACGTGGTTGGTATTGTGCCATGATTTGCAGTACCACCATATCCATTTCTATATAGTCTATTTTAAAAAGAATGTATTGATTAATGATCATCCATCTGTTTTATAAAGGCTGTTACATCACTCCAGCTCTCAGATGTCAATCTATCATTAGCGCCAAAGCAGCACATATGGTCTTTTAATACAGTGTTTTCAAGCCCTGGTCGATGTGAGTGAAGTTCAGAGAGCAGCAGATAAGCTGCACTTAAACGTCTCAGAATGTGTGTTTGTGTGTGTGTCTGTGTGTATGTCTAGGTGAGAAGTTTTCGCCGCTGCTTCATTTCCCTCTAATGCATTTCCTATACTCTTTCAGTCAGCAAGGGAGAGTGAAAATGAGATCTGAATCACAGCACAGAGTTAAAAATAACCAAGTGATGGTCAAGCATGCATTTCCTCAACCTGAAATCTCGACATGCAATTCTATAGCAAATCTCCAATAATTGCCCTGCTTAGAGAAATGCTCTTTATCATCATTAGTGACGCATTACGCGAGGAACAGAGCGCACGTTCCTCCAAGTACACTGATTATTAAATCCTACAGAAGACTCAGCAACAGACATTTTCTCCTCCAGCACTGTCTACAGAGATCAGAGGAATGCTGCACGCACACCGGAGAAAATGACTGCTAATTACCATCATTACACAGCAAGGCTGTTACCGCCACTGCATCCACGTTTCTAAGGCAACAAGGCTAACAGAGAATGGGGTGTCGCAGTTTCATCCACACCTGAGCAACAGTCAAGCAGGTGTTGTCAAATTGGGAATTGAGCCAGTGAACGAGAAATAGAGTTTTAATCATTTGTCACCAGATGTTATACCACAAGCCTCATGGGAGTTTTATACTGTGCATTTACATTAGGCGTTCTAACAAAAGCCATTTAATAAGTCATATTATAAACTTACTGACTAAGAGACTGACAACGCTATGTGGTTTCCAGTTGGACCAGGTGAAAATAGTAAGCTCAAACAATGAAAGTTGCTGAGTTTAATACCTACGGCAATGGGTTTGTGCAAATCCCTAAAGCTACACAACTGGAAAAAAATTTTTACCTTACAATAAAAAATGTATTTGCAACTTTACTCATCAAATGGATTGTTTCCCCCAAAGACAAAACTATGAATTAAGGTAAAATGTATTATTAAAAACTTATTAGGGTATTTATAGAAGTCTCTGAAGGACATTTCACATATGATCATATTTTACTGAAATGTCTGACATTGTTTCACATTCATAACATTTTACATTTAACAGTAGTGTATAATATAGTGTTTTTAGTATAACATTTTCTAAATTCTTTTTTTGCCATCTGTAACAATTATAACCATTAAAATATAAGCTAAAAAAACAGAATCAGTTAATTAACTATTTTGTAATGAAATGGTTCTAAGATGCAAGCACTAATGTACCACTGTGGATTAATGGCAACCACAGCTGCTATTGCTGCCACAAACTTAACAGGCCCTATTTTAAGTAGTTAACAAGTAATTCTTCAAATTTTCTCATCTTTCAGAAATGAGTAAACTCTTTAATTTGCTGCCCTGCCAGTTGACATGGTGAGAGAATGATGAGATCGGATTGAAGCCAGCAGTTCAAAGAGAGTAAGAATTTTAATCCATAGAGGAATGTCGTATGCTAATTTTCAGCATCTTTGATTAAAAATAAAGGAAACATAGAAGCTTTTGCAAAATATACTTATATAAGCTATAATATAAGCTAACCAATAATTATCTATCCTAACCTTTACAAAACAAATATATATATCTGAATGCAAGAAACGTTATGCTCAACTGAGCTAAACCTGTACTTATCCTGCCAGGAGCACCAGAAATGCGCAGCACAAGTTGCCATGGTAATCTGTTTCTCTCAAAATTGAACCACAGCAATGATAGAGTCAGTTCTGTATTTTTTTAATATGAGAACTCAAATTATCCCAAATACTGAAGCTACATGCTCTGTTTCCATTAAAAGACCCACTGCTTCTTGTTTTTGATCAAATTCCCCACTGATTTTTTCAAATTAGGTTAAACAGTTTAATCTGCAATTCATATGTTGTACCGCTAGTAAGATACTGGGTAGTGTCAAAGCACACTTTTTATTGAATCAGCAACACTTAATTTAATTCCATTAATGTAAAAAAAACAGGTGTCATTTCACCAAGCAGTTTTAAAATTCCAATCATTATTAGGTTAAGTGCCTCTTTTCAATGAAAACAAATGTCCTTACAAAACTTTACTGGAGGCGTTACCCTTACATGGCAGACAATGAGTTGCCTGTGAGATTCCTCTTATTGCTGCCTGTGGTTTTTGAATTACAGTAACCACATAGTCAGACACACAAAGACATCTGTTCACAACTCTGGGGCAAAAAAGCTACAAAGCCACAGAGTAAATGTATTCCACAGAGTAAACAGACAATCACCCAAGGGAGGTAAGCAAATGAAATTTGGTCAATCACTGTACTGAGATTTAATTGACTGGCCGTTATGTAAACGAACAAGCCGTTTGCAGCTTACTTTTGCATCAGCTGTTCAGTTGTACACCTCAACTGGATTATTTCCAACTGCTAGAATAGATGGCCAAGTAACAATTTACTGTAACAATAAATTAATAACTGAACAGTAAAAACAAATTCATTTGCAAAACACAAATCTATAATGTATAAAATATATAAATGTATTAAAAAATATATTGCAATCTCTTATTCCCGTTCTCAAATCTGGTTTGGCAATGATATACCCATACAATGAGACAAAAGTGCTCAGTGAGTTTTATGTGCCTCTCAGCCATTTTCCTAACAATTACCCCAAAAGCGGCTCTTATAAAACCATTGTTCATGGTTCAGGTATTGGGCAAACTTGTTTGCATACCAGATCTTCTTTGAAGTAAACTAGCAGTAGTGGGATCACAACCACAAGAGCTGATTACAAGATGCGAGTGCTCTTCCAAAATGGCAGCTTTCTAGACACCTTTCCAACACTCTGATCAAAGCAGGATCAAATCATTCACTGGACCTGAATAAAAACAGACCACTTGTTTTGAATGAGTGTGCACCAAAAGCTGCTTGCCATCAGAGTGAATCATTCCTTTCAAAACATCTGAATGACAATGGAAAAACAGTCCCTCCTGGAATAAATTCCCAGAGGAAATGAGCACAGAGGTAACGTATTTCTCCTGAATATGGCTGAATTGTCCACAGAAAGTCTGTTTTACTAATAAGAAGACCAAAGTATTCCTTTAAAATGCTCAAAATTAGACTAGCCCAGCCACCACATAGAACCTATATAAGCCCAGAACACCATATAAAACCTACATTCTCAATCTTTGGAAAAACTGTAAACAGCATGTCCTGGTTAGAACTAGCATGCGGCCAACAACAAAGATGTACAGCATTTCATTCTTCTTTACCCAAATAATCATTAACCTTCACTTCCTGGTGACAGTGTTTGCTGTGAGTCACAGAGAACCTAAACTCACACGCACACGAAAGTGTGGCAGGGGACGCAGAGGGTACTGGGGTATGCACATTTGATTGTTCCTGTGTTTGCTGGCCTTTGCTACAGCTCAATGGGATGACCTCACCTCTATTGAGTCCAGCTCCCTCTCACTCATTCCACATCGTCAGCCTCGCCCATGACCCTCCAACTCACACCTTTTACAAACTGCACAGCACATTTCCTGCTGGAAGAGTTTAAAATAACTGCAAATAAAATCTTAGAAATCTGATTGTCTTTGGCTGAAGATTAATTATGTTTTGCTAAATTAATATGCAATCTTGATTCAAACACCTCAATTCTATGAAGTAAAGAACATTTAGTCTTCAGTTTAAGTAATGTTGTTATTCATATGCTACAAAAGTCAAATTATTAACGTAGTCTGGGGACAGTTTAGATGTATATCTGTAAATAGTTTTTTAAAGGTAATACTTCAAACGATATTTGAGCAATTAAATCATTATAATAAGTATTACAAAATGTATTTGTCACTGAATCAGTCATTTATGCTTTTGTTCAAGGGTACTGATTCTTTCAATAATTAAGCAAGTGAAGTCTTTATGAGTGAGTCATCCAAATCCAAAGACTGCATCCTAAGACTGATTGAGTCACAGTGGCTGGATGAGGATTGAGAAGAGACTAAGTAAGACAAAAGTAGCGCTGCTCAATTATGGAAAAATCATAACAATTACTTTGGTAAAAAGTGTCTTTTGTTGTTTGATTATTTATGATAAACAATCGGGAGCAGGAATATAGTTCTCTGTCACTTTAAGAGCCGCACGGTTCAGATTTATGGTTACATGTGCCTTTTCATTTTGAAGTCTTTTTTTATTTATTACAAAACACGTTTTTGCACATTTTTGCATGCATTTGACCATTTAACTTTGACAGGCTTAATCAAAAATATGACTTTAAAGGTGCTTGTTCTGTTCCCTGAGGCTGACTGCATGCACAGTACAGCACAAGTTCTCTTTCATGCTTTTAAAAAACATGAATACACTTCAATAAATTAAACACATCCCATGCTGCAAATATTATTTTAGATGATCTCACTGATTTCCGCATGAAACTAAGCTTTGCAGACAAACGAATGCGGACTGCTGGAAGCGGGTGGGACATGATCCTATAATCATTTTATCTCGATTAATGTTTTTTTCATAGTCATTGGAGGACAAAATCGAAATCAAAATTGAATTTGGATTAATTGCAAAGCGCTACAATAAAGGCAGAGGTGCAGTTAGAGCATAAAATACTTTGTCGTTTTTGGTGGCACAGACAAAACAAAAACATAACTCAAATGTAAAGTGTTTATTCGTATATACTCGCAATAACAAAATGCAGAGCTTTTGTAAAATAAAGATAACAAATAGTGCACCTTCTGCCGTCTCAGTGAACTTGTTTGTGCACTGCAATTGATTTATAGAACAGAAGTAGACATGAATGATATATATATTCCTCAGCCTGTCTGGGTACTTGCTGTCTGCATTGCAGTCCCATTCAAGTTCCACTAGTTCATTTGTCAGATAAAATGGCACACATCAAAAGGGAGCACATAATAATAGTGATGTGATTAGACAAGTCACCTGTCAATATAACTTTTGGCAAAGGGTCAGTTGGCACACAGCAACTAAATCGTTCGTTCAAAGGAATATTTAAAAAACAAATAAATTGAGTTTTTTTAAACTGACTCCAGCAATTAACAATTTGTCAGAACATCTAGTAAATTTAATTTATTTTGTTTAGTTGTCTATTCAGAATAATGGGAGAACCGCGATCTCCATTTTAAACTAGAAATTATCCAGAAACAAGCAGCTCTACTATGTAGCCTATCAGCCTGTATCATACAGTGCATTCCAATGTTTCCTGTAGAGCTATTCAGCATCTTTCAACTGTCAGACATCAACAAACTTCTGAAATGTCAACAAATGTCTCTTACGAGCCAGTCTTTTTTTAATGAATCCGTCTCAAGCTTATGTTGTCAGTCTGAACCAATGTAACAGCTGACACGTTGAACAACTAATCATTTATAGTCAGTTCTAATTCTGTTTGATAGTGCATTGAATGATATTTATATTTACAGCATTCGCAGTTTTATGCATTTTATTGATGATAAAATATATTTTATATGAATGGTTTTATGACTAACTACAAAATAAAGTTTAGAAAAAAAACATGCATTTCCATGTGGAAATTTATTGCATCATCCAAACATATCTTACTAATGCAATAGTGCTTCAGATTTTTTTTTTTTTACTTTTTTTCAGTGTCATTTAAACAACGGCTGTCTGACTGAGCCATGACAGTTTTTGCTTCAGAATATCACATTGCTACTAGACTGCCACGAAAGCAACATTACATATGACACCGAATTGATTTCACATGGAGATATTTTGTTTCCTGGCAATACGTTCACTTCAAGAGGGCCAGGAAGAGCTCACCGGGTCAGCCAGAAGTTCTGCTGATATCAGCATATCAAAGAGCAATGTCCACACACACACACGCACAAAGAACAAGAAAAAGCTCTGAAAACAGACTGCTGCCAACACTAAGTTTATTAGCCTATTAGAAAAGCTACATCTTTAACCGCAGAACCACTTAGCCCTGGTGCAAATCCATTACAGATCTATCATTCAAATAAACACTACCGCTGAAAGTGGATTAAACAGTAACAATATCACAATAGGTGGGAGATCATTATAAGAAGATTATCAGTAAATAAACTAAGCTGTGTAAAAAAAGTTCTTAAGTAAATCTCGAGTAACCTAAATCTAATTAAAACTCAAGTCAACCTACATTTATTTGGTGAGGACAACCAACTAAAATGCATTGCAAGCCAGCTGTTAGTCCACCTGACCATTTAAATAAGCAGTTAAAGTTACAATTAGCAGCCAGACGAAAGCTGCATCTTTCCAGCAAATTGAGGGAAAAATGATTAAAAAACAATGGGTAGGCATGGGACGATAACCCATGCCTAGGTGTATATATAAAGGTATACATTGGTTTGGAAAAGTCAAGGTTTTAAAACCACCAACATTTTCTGCTATACCGTTCATTTTTTTTACGTTTTTAAGGACAGCAGTATCTCCAGCAAAAAAGATATCCAAGGATGCCATTTTAAATGGTAAAGAAATCAGTGTTTTTGAAACGAATGAAGACAGCAGAAGTCAATAATTGATTTAAATTATTTAGCC
Organism: Danio jaintianensis; assembly: GCA_903798115.1. NCBI lineage: Eukaryota > Metazoa > Chordata > Actinopteri > Cypriniformes > Danionidae > Danio > Danio jaintianensis. Next base: position 4,800,153 of record CAIGQV010018299.1, on the reverse strand, counting down.
TGACATGTTAACTGTTCCAAAATACTTTAAATGCTTCTTAAAATAAAATGTATTGTGTAAAAAAAAAAAAAAAAAGGATTTTGTTTTTTACCCAGACATTTAAAAAGAACATATTTTAGAGCAGTAATCACAATAACGTGAAACTGTGATGTTTTTATCCAAGGTTATCATACCATCAGAATCTTATACCGGCCCATGCATATGCACAGCTAGTGTTTTTCAGCCACCAATAAACTTCCGGTGAAAGGTTAATGTGCCTATTTTCAATTTCATAAGATTCCTTTTATGTTGTAATGTATGATGGTGTATTGTAATTGAAATATAATTAGTTAAATAGACTTAAGCATTCATTTAGTGGAATTTAACGCAATGCTTCTTGTCCGGTCTAATAACCACTTTATATCGTATCTCAGTCAGGCTGTGAAAATCATTTATTTTGAAAGAAAGAAAGAAAGAAAGAAAGAAAGAAAGAAAGAAAGAAAGAATTTCGGATGACAGTTCACCGGAAGTGCTTGAGCTGGCAGACTGAAAATTAAAAGTCTGTGTGCATATACCTCAGTGTTCCGCCAGGTTTTTATTGCATTTCTATTTGTCAGAAAATTTTAATAAAATACATATATAAAAGAATCTAACTATAAACAAAATCCTAAGATGCAAAGTCTAACAAACTAATTACAAAAAAGGCAACCTTTTGGCCAAACAAGATTTAAATACACACATTGCTATATATCCCAATATAATGGTGTACACTTGATATCAGTTTTTGCATATTTATTGTAGGGTCTGAGTCTGGGATTAAAAATCTGATTTAATCCCAATTCTCCTTTAAAGCAACAGGCAAACTCCAAAGCACCACTTTTCACTACCCAACTGAACCCATGAAATGCTGCAATCGCTTCCACCAACTGCAGAGTCAGATTTAGGAAAAGCAGCAAAACAGGTATTGAAGTAGGTACTTTTCTGTACTTGATAGGCCTCTTAATTAATCCTTTTAAACCTGCCTCTCCCGAGTTTCATTTTAAACTGCCTGAAATTATACAAACTGTATGCTTGTTGAATAACTTGAAATGAATGAAAACAACTAAGGGCACACTAGTTTCACAAACACAACATCAGGAACACTACACAGCGGTCACATCCTCATTAACGAATGATAGGCCTTATGCTTTTATCCATTCACAATACAGATTTACAGGTTTGTTAGTTGTTAATCTGACCTGACACCAGTTAATATGATGACTTGATGTTCATATTAAGGGAAAGTGTATAAGGAAAGTGAACATGTGATACATATAATGCATCACATTATACATATATAAGGAAAGTGAACATGTGATACATATAATGTGTTCCAAAAGACACAGTGTTCAAAATGCGATTAAGTTTTAAATAGATCAAAAGGAATAATGGAAGGCTTGAAGAACATAACAATGACAAGCTCTTATTTATAAATGGAGTGATTTCATCATCAAAGTGGAGTAGAGATTTTTTTTTGTTGTTTGCTCAGTCCTAAAAATATTATATAAATCTTCATCGCAAGGTGAATCACCACCATATACAGATAACACGCATACAAATACCAAATTTACACCGAAGCTGTGTTGGTTTATTTTCTAAATGAAAAACAAATATAGCTATGAAAAATAAACTGCATGAATCAAAAACATAGTAAGAATCCTGCATCGAAAATTCCTCTGGCTCATTTCTCACCTCCACTTTTCAACAGACTGTCTACATGACTAATGGCTGCATAAATCTGAGACTACAGCCTGCATTAAGATGGAGCCCAAAGTGGTACAGGAGACAGGACTGTAATTATTGAGTCCAACAGTAAGAAGGGCGCCTTCAATACTAATTTCAGCATTTGGGTGCCATGTTAACACCCATCCTCTTTAGCACAAGAGGCTGAAAATTTCTGTTCTTCTGCATGAAACACAACAAGCGCCGTTAGGCAGATGGCAAGACAGTTGGTGGGAATATCAGCGATAATGCAGATACATTCTGAACCTTCAACTGTTTCTTTGCCATTCATCAGATCGGCATCAATAGCTGCTGCTTCCAGGAAGATGGGAGATTAAATGAGGTGGCAGAACAATATGCTGGAAGTTAGTACTGGTTGAAACCACCAGTGGCTGATTAAATTTTTTTTTTTTAATCAATCCACATTTTTGTAAGAATCAAAATTTGAAAGTTAAAATGGACTAAATCAAAGTCCCTTTAAGGCAAGTCATTTCACTCGGCGGCCATCTTTGAAACGCCTCTCAGGCAGTATGATCGGGCATTCTGTTTGAATGGGGAAACATCAAATTCTTTAAAATTGCTAGCGAAGCTTACGATTAAATTCCATATTAGGAATTACCAATAAAATTAAACAACAACTGTCTCTTTAGTTTCTTTTCTAAACGTTCGAATCACACAAAATCTGCAGAAACTCACTTCTGGTCTGAGCCCCTCCCCCGGAGAATCGTCAGACTGGCTCCTGTACTAGAAGGCAGGGCTTCATTCACCATATTAACCATTACAATTTTCCCCATTCAAAACTATATGAGTGACATGTCTTGTGTATTCTATAGTCTTTGACTAAATATAGCAGTTTAAGTGGAAAAGGGTTATTTCCTGCTTCTGTCATAATCACCTGTTGCCCCTTATTTGGATTACCTCTTTATTGACTTCCTTTACAGTGTTCTTCCTCACACACACACACACACACACACACACACACACACACACACAATAAGATCTGCAGTATATAGAAACTCAATATTTTGACACCTGTGCTGAACCATAATAGCCACCATCACAGCTATAAAGAGAAAAACCAGGTATGCTTGAACATTTTCTCCTTTTTATGACCACATCCTGTGAGAATGCTGTATTTTTGTTTTGTTTAAATGTATATGGCCTATGTCACATTCAAATTTTAGTCAAACTGATCCAGAGACGTTCGAAAATTGACAGATTGATCTTTTTAATAGTCTTGGTCTACAAAGGTTGGAGTGACAGTGTTCCTGCTCATTAAAATTAACAGCACTAACAGATCAATCACACCAGTTTGTTTTAATCGTAGGTTACCTATCAAGGATCTTTACTGAAAAATCAATGAAAAATGTTCATTCTGTTATCGTTTACTCATCTTCACGATGATCTAATCTTCAGAAGACAAATTACAGGTATTTTTGCTAATCTCTTATAATCAAAACATTCATGAATCAAAACGTACAAAAAGACAATGCAAAAGTAATCCAAAAGAACTGAGTGGTTGTGTAATCAATGTTTATATCTGAAAAAGGACTAAATTATATCTTTTCATCGAGTGAAGCACTTTTAATGGATTAAATATTCCAAATATCTTCACTTGTGTTTCAAAAATGAACAGAAAATTCTAATTGCTTTGAAACAACATTAAAGTGAGAACATGAATACAGATTTCTCATTTTAGGCTAAACTAATCTTTTTAAAAGCAGTCCAAAAAGCACCGTGCATTTAAGGATCTATACAACAACAAATCGCATTAGATAATACAAGTAAGCCTGGACAAATACAGGTATAAGCCATTACATCATACATTCCATTTCAATAGACGTGCTACGCATTAAAATATAGGACCGTCATCTGATAAATTAGATCACATCTGATGCACACTTGTTATAAAATTAGATTCAGAGGTTGTCGGCATACAAATATTAAAAAACACACTTGCATAACCAAAAAACAGACAAGATTAATCCAACTTCCATACCAACAGCATATAGAACAACATGAGAGGCTGCTAAAAGAACAAACACACACATCATTTGTTAAGCCCGAGGCAATGATAAAACCTTGTTTGTTCAACCTCAATCCAACCAGTATCTATAGAATCTGGAGCCACTCTACATGTGAAAAACTCTTGATAATCCCTCCGCTGCCAATCATCCACCCAGGCTTCTTTTTTCCCTCACACATTTCCTTTTTCTACATGTTTCACAACATGTGCGTGTCCACCTACACACTCCCTTTCAATAGGCTACTTAATATTGGAAATGCGACACTGCCTGCAGATAGCTGCATCCTTGGCATTCTTAGATAGAGGCTGGGGAAAGAAAACATTAAATCTTACTAAGTTTTACAAAGTAGGGAGATATCTGCTTGCTACTGACCTTATCAGAATCAACTTATAAATGGGGCATTGTTCATCTGCCAAAAAAATACGTAACAGGTGATTTCTAAGGGATCCATGCTGTTCCACAGGTGGCTAACAACAACAAAGTCAAGGTTTAACAATGGCTACATTTAGTCAATCTCCCCAAAGACTAAGCAAATGCAGTAGCATTTCTGTTAAAGGACACAGCTACATCTCAGGAATGTGATGACATAAACCTAAAGCTCTATCACGGTCCTTTCCTAGATGTTCTGCATCTTCCATATATTCAAAGTTAAAAAAAGAATGCCAGAAAGCACTTCAATCATGGACCGGCTCTTCAAACCCACCCCCACACAAACTGCATTTAGAGCCTGGCCAATACACAGTGAGCACACACCACCCACACAACGAAGAAAAGACATGCAAATGACAAATCGGTGAAGCCCTTACAGGGAGAAAACTGAGTGAAGGGCCATTAGTCAACCTACAATACAGACCTCACAATTTCGATGTGACAAAATGTTATGCATAATAAATGCAATGTGATCTGCAGCCCATCGACTCCTCCAGTTGGACACCTGATCTGATACTGAGAGAATGCAGCAGATTCCATAGATATTGGAGTTGGGAGTGAGAGCATAAAGGCCAAAAGTCCAGCTCTAGAAAGGCTCATTACTTTTTGCCTTTGTTCTTAAATATCATAGACAGACAGACAGACTTAAAATGCTAGAAATCATCATGACTTCTCTAAAGCTAGAACTGTATTTTTCAGGATCATGACATAACATAACAGAACAGAACAACATTCTGTTAACAACATAACAGAAATATTTTCTGGATCACAAGTGCTCAAATTATGTCCATTGCTTAAAACTGCTATAAACCTCCATGATATTTTCTAAATCTACAAAGCACATTTTTTAAAAGAAAAAAAAATCCCTGACATTTTCAGAACCATAAAAACTGAAGGACAAGTGTTCATTTGTGACAATTCAAGTACTTCAAAGTATCTCTAAATTATTTTCCATTGGTTAACCAATTCCTGATATAATGACGAAAACACAAAAATCAGAATCAACTTTTTTCTTAAGTTGCGATACTTGCATGTTATTATAAAGCTGTAATGTGGTAAAGAACTGCGTTCATGCCACATCTGGAGTTAAGATCAAAAGTATTCACTATAACCTCGCTATCTTCACCTTACACTGTTGATCAGATAAAGACCACAAAAATCACGACACCGAAGACGGTTTGTTTATGTTGACATTCAGCCATGCGAGCATTCATCAAAATACGACAAAAATTTAACTTTCTGACTGAATCTTGTTTCCTTCTGATAATCAGGTGAGTCGAGATCATTCGTTAAACCGCCGCTCAATGAATCAAAAGCGGGCATTTTTAGAGGCAGCAAAGACGCATTTCTCCGTGAAAACATACCCGTGCCCCTTTTACAAACGAAAATGCACGGCTGAGAGTTGGCATGGTCAGTTAAATCACAGACATGTTATCTGAACTCACCTTCTTCCACCTCGCGCGGTCTCTTCTCAGAACAAAACCTTCCGATAAAAGTACGACACGAGCGCCTCTCCGCCTCGTAATAATCGCCAGCTGAGCGCAGTCTATGTGCGGCCGTTATTCCTGCTGTTTTCCGAGAGATTTTTCAGTGTGTTTTTGTATCTACTCCAGCAGCAGCAGCAGCACCGTTGGCCCCTGCGTCTCGTTCACAATTATTCAACTTCGAAGTTCATACAAAAGTTGCAGCTCCGCCTCGCTCTGCAGCTGCTGATGAGGTCACTGCAAGCCGCTGGTACGCTCCTGCAGGAGTCTCGCGATAGTTCAAAGCAGAGGGGAGCGTGATTTTAGAGGTTTTTTCTTTTTTTATCTGTGGGAATGGGCCCCCTATGGAGAGCGTTTATGGCAAGCCATTTTAACATTTATTTGGTAAAACGCGCTAGTATCTATTTTCATGGTACTTTGGTACTAGCAACTTTGGTTTTAGAAGTAGGGGGGCACATAAAATGAGGGAAATGTTTTCCCTGCATTTATATACATTTTGATACAAAATCCAGGAAATAATCAGGTTGATTAAATCAACTTTAATTTCAAACTAATCTAAAATTTAAACATTTTATTTTATAAAAATAAAAAACTTGTATGAACTGTCTGCTAAATAACTATTTTGTCATGTCAATAGCAAATGACAGCAGCACATTTAATGTTTACAATTAACAATTGTCTTTTATACAACCATCCTTAATTAATAAATAGTTATCTGTGCAACACAAATTCCAAATGTTAGATTAACATCAACAAGTCATAAAATAATATACAATACAGTAAACAAAATATTTTATTTCAACCAACTCACATCTACTTTCATTCATCCATGTTGAAATTAAACTCATCTGTTCCTTCTTCTGCTCATTTCATCACTGACTGAAACAATCGTTTCACCCACAATACCTGCTTATTAGAATATTCACTGAGCTATTTTTGCAGCATCTAAGTTAAGTTCCTGGATGAGGACGCACACATGGACACATGCAGATTCTTTCTCTGTCCTGCTCAGTCATGCTCCTCATGGTGATAATGCAGTTAAAAAAGTGGTGGAACACAAACAGGACTGAAAAGTGTGGGGACATTAAATGTTGCAAAATACACTGCTGCTAGTACTTGTTTTTTTAGAGAGTATATTTTGAGTTATGTAAATCCTACTAGTATTTATTCATTAGCTACTAGTGCTTATTTATTTAGCTTTATTTAATAGATACCAGTACCTACAAGTAATTAGCCTATTTGTTAGATAGTGGTAGATATTATTACATTGTATAACTTATTATTTAGATATTGGTACTTTTTATTCAATATTTTATTAGATCATATTACTTATTCATTAGGCCTACATACTAGCACTTATTTTAGTAGTTACAAGTAACTGTCCTATTTTTACTAATAACAAATGAATTATTTTTCCTCATTGACTTATATGAGGATTTATCACTCAGATGTCAACTAATAAGTTTTTTCTAGTATTTATTCCAGTTTTGACTAGTACAATTTCTCTATACTAATAATTATTTTATATGTACTAGCTGTGTCTGAAAGCTCTAAAATGTTGCCTTCGGAGAGAGCATTCCAATGTGGGAAGGCATCAAGGCACGTCCAAATTGAAATGCTGCTTTATTTCCCGTCTCTGGAGGTATACCTTCTTCTGGTCAAATTTTGAAGGCCTCGTAGATGTGTCAAGTTAGTATTTTAGTAAACAAATATTTCCTTAGTTATGACCAAAGATGTCTCAGAAGTCTGTCTGAAATCAGTTTAATATTGCCTTCCTACACAAATTTTGCCTCCATAGTCATTGTCTGATATAGGGCAGCGATGCAACAAGTCGGCTGCCTAAGCTTTTGGACTCAGCCAATATGAGTAGGCCACTTAATCAGTAGATCCTAGTAGATGCTAGAGTTCATTTAATTTAAATGGTATCTCAAAAAAATAAAAAATTACTATCTAATTTATAAATACTAATATTTTGAAAAACAGGTACTGAAGAAAAAGCACGAGTATCTAAAGAATAAGCACTAGCTAATGAATAAGTAGGGCGACGCGGTGGCGGAGTGGGTAGCACTGTCGCCTCACAGCAAGAAGGTCGCTGGTTCGAGCCTCGGCTGGGTCAGTTGCCGTTTCTGTGTGGAGTTTGCATGTTCTCCCCATGTTCACGTGGGTTTCCTCCGGGTGCTCCGGTTTCCCCCACAAGTCCAAAGACATGCGGTATAGGTGAATTGGGTAAGCTAAAATTGTCTGTAGTGTATGTGTGTGAATGAGTGTGTATGAATGTTTCCCAGTGATGGGTTGCAGCTGGAAGGGCGCTGCGTAAAACATATGCTGGATAGGTTGGCGGTTCATCCCGCTGTGGCGACCCCAGATTAATAAAGGGACTAAGTCGAAAAGAAAATGAATGAATAATGAATAAGTACTGGTACTTAATGGAGATGTATAGACCATTTTGAGGGATGTAAACAAAAACAATGGTCCCCATGTATTTCCTGTTTTACATTTTTAATTTCTATAGCTTCCGAGAATCCAAAAAGAGCCACATATTAATAAATAATGTTATGATATCTGTTTTAACATTAAATTATGATTGAATTGCCTCTTATTACAGTTATGAAATTTTGATAACAAGCAAATGTTCATGGGCCAATGACATCACCACATTGAAAAGGTCTATAATATCAAAGTGCGAGTATCTAAGAATAGGAACTATACGCATTGAAATTGAAACTTTTGGTTTATAAAATAAATGCTAAAATGGCTTGCCATACAGCGTTGCCGTAGCAACAGCACAATTTATGTGGTACACGGTTTTCACGCGACTGGTTATCTGTTGTTGACACGAGTGGAGCTGACCGGTTTAGTATCTGCATTATTAATCTACAGTAGCTGAGTAGTGTTTGTGACATGCTTTATTCTAAGCATAATCAGTAGGAAGAACAATTTCTTTTGCCCCATTTGTCAAAAACTGTTTCACCATTTTGAAATTCTCTTTTTGTAACCAACTGTGCCTGAAAAACGAAACATTAGCATGAAGTAGACTGTGAGAACATCATGTGAATGAGTTCATTTTGGGTTTGATCTTAAAATAAAAAAAATTCTAAAAATTTATATAATCAAGTTTTTTTTTACCATCAAAAAGGTTTTTGTCTGATTATAACCCACGGAAAGGCATTTCACATGATGTTTTACAACTACAACACTCATTTCATTCAGCAACCTTTAATATACTGACTTTATTATACTTAGTGTAAAATTGTAAGACAAATACATATAGGGTGGCGCAGTGGGTAGCGCTGTCGCCTCACAGCAAGAAGGTCGCTGGTTCGAACCTTGGCTGCGTCAGTTGGCATTTCTGTGTGGAGTTTGCATGTTCTCCACGTGTTTGCGTGGGTTTCCTCCGGGTGCTCCGGTTTCCCCCACAATTCCAAAGACATGCGCTATAAGTGAATTGGGTAAGCTAAATTGTCCGTAGTGTATGTGTGTGAATGAGAGTGTATGGGTGTTTCCCAGTGATGGGTTGCAGGTGGAATGGGCATCCGCTGTGTAAAACATATGCTGGATAAGTTGGTGGTTCATTCCGCAGTGGCGACCCCAGATTAATAAAGGGACTAAACTGAAAATGAATGAATATATATATATATATATATAGCAGTGCATTTATTTATTATGGTTAATGCTCTTTTTTAATATTGACTGCTTAAAGTCATAGTTCACCCAATGCCTATTGCTTTATTTTATCCCCAAATTCAGAAGTATTGATCCCAAATTAATTTTCATGACATGTATGTGGTCACTGTTTAATGTAGATTCAAAGCTTTATGGCACATATAATAAAATATTTTCAAAAGAAAGTAGATTACTTACTTGATTCCTAAATTTAGTTTGTTATTGATTACAAATTACACAAAAATGTAGTTAGTAATCTAGATTAATTATTCAAGTATTTTTTCTACTTTGAGATCATTTATATTACTGTTGACTAGAAAATTAGGGAGAATCAAATTATGAATATTTATTTCCACTGTGTGAATAATTTGTAATAATGTAATCCATTAAAAGTAATCTAATAATGAGTATTTTTAAAAATATCTGAAATCTGATGACATGTAATCAGTATACCACTACTTTTACTGCATGTTTATTTATGCGTCTCCTAACTATTCTAAAAGAGACATCACATCAAATTAAACTGAAGTAGATTGTAAGTACACATAATTCATATGTAGCTTGTTGCCATGACAACTTGCCTGCAGTCACTCTGTAAAATGATTTAATTTTGGTCAGAATTGTTTAATTTAAACATAAATTTAAAATGTTTTGCATTTTAGTAAAACTACAACCACTGCGGCACAGACTTTGCAAATTTTAGAACAGAATCCAAGAATAAAAATAAATGACCTATAATGTCCTCATCTTGGAGGAAGATGTTAATCTTTGATTCTTCTGAATATTATTTTGAGAGAAAACCCACACTCTCAGAAATAATGGTACAAAAGCTGTTAAAGGTCAGAACCTTTCCAAAAGGTATACTTTGTTTGTACTTTTAACAGGCACTACGCAGCGTTTAAATAGTAATATGTATCTTTACTGTATCGATTTTGACCCTTTAAACAAACACTTATTTTTTTGGAAATAGACTCATTTAACAAGTCACATTGAGTTAAACAGTTTAGCTTTACCTTTTGTGAATCCACTCAGACTATCTCTGGGTGTGGTGGGAGCACTTGTATCTTAGCTTAGCATAAATCGTTGTAACAGATCAGACCATTAGCATCTCACTCAAAAAAGGAGTTATGATAATTTTCCTATTTACAGCTTTACTCTTCTGTAATTACATTGTATACTAAGTCCGACAGAAACTGAAAAGTTGATATGGCTAGAAGTTATACTCTAATTCTGGTGTAATAATGAAGGAACTTTGCTAGGTAAGAGTGCTGCATAATTTTATTGTGCCTGCTGCAGCCATGGTATGGCAGCAAAGTTCCTTGATTATTATGCCAAAATGAGACCATAGTTCCTAGCCATATAGCCAACTTTTCATTTTCCATCGGTGTTAGTACACAATGTAATTATAGAAGAGTAAAGTTTCAAATAGCAAAACTATCAAAACTCTATTTTGATTGAAATACTAATGGTCTAATTCAATGATAATGCTAAGCTAAGCTAAAAGCTCTCCCGCAAGACCCGGAGATTGGCTGAAAGGATTCAAAAGTGGTTAAACTCAACTGTTACACTCTAGGTGACTTGTAAAATTTGCCTATTTCCAAAAAGAGTGGAGTGTTCCGTTAAGTACAAACGTGTACCACCCAGTGCTAGCTTTTGTACCTTTATATGTCAACAAACATGTTCTTTTTCATAAGTCAAACTGTTGCTAAATTTCAGGTGTAATGCAAGGATTATCATGCATATAAAATGCAGGGTTGTTTTAACCCAATGTGGGGTCAAATATGGACAATATAAATTTTATTATAACCTAACTGCTGGGTTTAAGAAATCATTAAAAAAATAATCCTGTCATCTGGGTTGCTACAATTCAACCATTGCTTCTAAATTATTTAGGAACGTTTTTGTCCTGTTCCAGTGATCAATACTCGACGCCCGCTACAGGTTGACCACTCCACTGCATGTGTGACCTCACGCAGGAATGTCTTGTCAGGGATGCTGGACGACCAGAAAGAATGGCCCCATTCATTTAGCTCCACTCGAGCGATGCAGATACACTAATACAGAATGACATGCAGAAAGGTGACAAGTTGTTGCTGAGCACACAGAGTCTTTGTGCGGCCCAATGAGAAGCGCAGTGCAGAGAGCGTGTGAGGCCTTCGAAATGGCTGATAGTCGAAGCGATTAGCATAATTTAGCATACAATTAAGCTAGCCCATGTTGTTTGTTGTTCATATTTGTGTGATTATATTGATGGGATCAGCAAAGTAATTACCAAATGCCCACAGAGAGAGATTAATGGCTGTCTGTTAGAGTCAGTCCATGTGTGTTCCAAGACTTTATTAGCATTTCCCTCAGAGAAGCATTAATAAATCCTAATGTGAGTTGATAATTGTAGTCTCATTAAGAAATCATGATTATCTTTTCATAGGTGCACAGAGCACACAATGTAGTGTGGGGTATGGAAGTGGAGAATTGTGTTCTGAATGCTTCTCCGATTCATGGTGTCTGAGTCAATATCCTAAGGCACTTCCTTGGCTGCTTCCCAGCTGACTTCAGGCCGACAAACACAGGCATATTTGAGTGTTTTACCCACTGGCAAAAACTATATAGGTTTTATTTCTTTATTTGCAGAGTTATTAACCCAGAAGATAAGGTAATTTATAGGATTTAAAAGCTTTGAAATGTTGTTTCATATAATATCTGATGATTAACTCATGTAAAACACAGATTTTAAATGCATATTGTATTTTAGATATTAATCATATTATTTACTGAAAACAATGTTTCCAATAAATATGCTTTACATTTTTTACTGGATGGATATACAGACAGATAACTTCTTAATGGGGAAATGTACATTTTGTTTTATTCTATAGCATTTGGGTTGTAAATTAATTCATATAAACACACACAGATGTTGGTATACGAAGACTCTGCATTGGTATAATGTATTTTATACAGCAAAAACAATATATCGCACTACCCCTATCCCTACCCATAAACTTAACCTTTTGAACGCAACATTTGAATGTGATAAGTCTCAGCTAAATATGATTTTTAAGCATTTTGAATTACAAGGACACAAGGCATGTCCTCGTAAACCAGCTTAATAGAGTACAATTAGGTTATATAATGTTATATGAATAGACAGATAGATAGATAAATAGATAATCCTAAGTATACAAAAATAAAGTAATTCAAGACGAGACTAATTGTACATTTACTTCTGCATATGGAAACAAAGATCAAGCAGCCTTTTCTCTGTGCAAGTTTAAAGGAGAGATGAGAAGGCCGAGTAGAAAGCGTCTGAATACTGTGAAGTTTCTCAGGGTGCTTAGAATTCCTCATTGCGCAGCTCCAGAGCTCAGAGAGCCGGTGTGACTCACTCTGGTGTGAAAGCACAGTGTGTCGAGGTGGGAGGATGACAACACAGAGCTTAGCAGAAGTGTCCTGAAGCTGCTGAACCCCCCCTCCACATAAACGCCCCCACTGCATGCGCATGCACCCCAAAAATAATACCCACTCTCAGGATACATTGGCTTTATTTCTCTCAATGCCTTGGCAAGTTTCTGTTATGTGCAAATCAATGATTAAATGAGGAGAGCTCAGAGCCAATTGCATGGAAGCGTTTGGTAATGGTGTGACAGGATTATCTGAGAGAGAATAACTGAGTGGAGCTGAGGGTGTTTTTTTTTCTCCTGTTACAAAATCAGCTTGAACCTGGATCTAAACGTTAGAATGGCAACAATGGGGATGAAGGAAATAAGGTTAAATCTTGTTTAAAACAAAAGTGAGACTAATAGCAGCAGAAATGTGAGCCACATGCATCCTCATTCCGTCTCTGGAATTTCTTACATTAAATCATCATTTTGGTATGCAAGTTAGCACTTCAATTTGAACCTTTATGATTTGTGTAGGAACTTGAGTTTCCTGATGCAACTAGTGATATCATCGATGATGATACTTCTTAGTGGGAAGTAAAAATAATATATTATTTTTCAGCCCACACCTTTCATTAGAAACTTTATAAGGTACACCCATTCAACTGCTTGTTAACACAAATATCTAGTCAGCCAGTCACAAGGCAGTAATTGGATTTATGCATGTAGACGTGGTCAAGAGCATCTGCTGATGTTCAAACTGCTTCAGAATGGGAAAGAAAACTTATTAGGGGCAGTCGTGGCCTGGTGGTTAGAGTGTTGGACTCGT
>CAIGQV010018299.1:4765207-4786591 GCA_903798115.1 Danio jaintianensis | reverse complement strand
ACCATACTTGGCCACACTACACTTCACTTCACTTCACTTCACTTATTTAAAGGGGTGGGATAATGCTATTTCATGCATTCAGAGTTATTTACACTGTTAACGAGTTGGACTCTCATGCTCAAGCATGGGTCAAGCTTGAAAAAATGTTTTGGATGTAACAGAGTACTTCCAGGTTGTAACTAGTTTCGCAAATAATATTTTATAGCCTGGCTTTTGGTTACATAACCAAAGGTGGAAATCATTTTATGACATTGACAATGACAATTTTATTTATATAGCACAATTTTTACAACTTTCGTTGGCCAATGTGCTTTCCAACAAATAAATAGCAGACAGACAACCACAAACAGACTAAGAATAATAATCATACTTCCTAACAGCCAAATCCCTTTGAGAACAAAAAAGTCTTAAGTGTAGTCTTAAAGCTGATGATGGCAGGTGCTTGTCTTATTGAGGGTGTTCCAAAACCTGGAGGCTGCAATGCAGAAAGCACGATCTCCCCTACATTTAAGTCTTGATTTGGGAATGTACAGCAGATCCTGATTGGAGGACCGAAGGGATCTGGTAGGTTGGTACAGTGTCAGTAGCTCACGGAGGTAAACAGGAGTCATACCGATATGGTTTATGGGTGCTTCTCACTGAAAAGCAAGTGCATGATCAGCGCATGTTTGAGATTGCAGTCTTCCTTGGACAGTGCAAATAAATCTGTATTCAACCAAAACAAACAAAACTTTACTGAAAGCACTAATACGTTTTTTATGCACTAGTCTTTTTTTGCCTTTGCACAAGCCATTCCTGTAGAGCAGATTTGAATTTAGCAGCTGGTTCATGCTGCAGTATTTACTCCGGTTTATTCCAAGAACAAACCAAAACTAATCACACCACTGTGATTGTATGTGTCAAAGAGATATGATAAAGTTGTTCCCCTGTTTTATTTACAGCAATATCCCAGGATGTAGTGGGTCGCTTAGCTGAAATGAGAACTTATGTTTCTTCATTATCGATCACAAGCACATCAATGTAATCTAATCTTGCTGTCATCTTATTTCTACTGTTATTCATGGGCAGAGGCTTTCATAAATATTTATTTGGAAGCTACGTAGAATTATGTTTAAACTAAGTTCACACAACACAAAATTATTTAGTAGTGTCAGTGTGTAAGTTTTAACTTGGCATCCCTTTATGTCGCAACTAGGCTATGTTTTAACTTGTGCACTGCTGGTGCAACTGGCACCAGGTACCAATCTGTTCAGCTATAACAACAGCAAACTCTGCCTCATACAGGTTTACTGAACGGTAGCCTGGTGTGACGAGTCTTGATTGCTGCTGCAACATTTGGAATCATATTTTGGAGTTAACTACCTAAAAACATGGATCCATTCTTCCTTGTATTAATGGTTCAGGCTAATGGTCAAGATGGTGGTCTAATGGTGTGGATGATATTTTGCTAGTACATTTTACCACACCAACCAAGCATTGTTTAAGCCAAACAGCCTAACTAAGTGTTGTTGATGCCGACCACTTTCATACCTTTATGAAGACACTGTACCCACTTTGTGATTGCTGTATCCAACCTTATAACAAACCTGTGTAACAAACCTCAAATATCTCAAACTGATATCTTGAGCTTTACTATGAGTTTACTGAAGTCAATAGGCTCCATATTCAGTAGATCTCAAACCAATAGAGTATCCAAAAAAACCAAAGTATAAGAGAAATATTTCCAATATTTTGTTAAATCTATCTAAAAGTGTGTCTATCTAAAGTGGCTGGTGAGTGTATGGAGCTCGATCATTTGGCCCAGTCTCTCAGAAAAACATCATTTTACACTGTCAAAAGATTACATTGTGACACCTGAAGACATTTTATAACTAGCCTTACAAATGCATCCTCTGCACATTTAAATTAGGATATATTTGTATAAAATGCAAATAACAGAGTTAGGCAAATCAAATGAGTCTTTTAGTAGAATATGAGAACATTAATGTGTGCTCATGTGTGTCAAATAGGCTCAGAGCACTCAAATGTTATTAATGCAGAAAATTCTCTTTTTTTTTTTTTTTTAATATGCATGTGATGTCTTGCGTTGCGGTTTTACAGCAGTCATTCATAGCCTGTTATTTGCACAGAGTTAAAGGAAATGTTCATTTCAAAATGGAAATTATTCATAAATTCACTCATCCTCCACTAAAATGAAAAAAATAAATAAATAAAACACTAACTGAACCCATCAATAAAATCTGCAATAGTTACTTAGTAATACAAACATAGTACTTACTCATTATTAATAATTCATGTTAGCTTCAGTCAAATAAAAATGATATAAAAATGATATAAAAATATTTTTTAAATCATTCAGCAAATGATGAAATGAACAAGCTAACAGTAATAAATGCCTACAAATATTGTTAGAATATTTTAATGCATGCACCTAATAATAACTTACTGTAAATAGTTACCAATAAATGAAACATTTTTCAAACATCCTTTGTCTTCAGTAGAATAAAGTGTTTATAAGGAATGGTAAGACTATGACGTTAAGATCATTTTATTTTTTAATATACTGCAATGCAATGTGTATGACTAGCGAGCACATGGCATGAAATTTCCTTATCAAATCAGCTCTCTCTCTCTCTGTCCAGGCTTCATCCAGCCCCGTTCAGCCTTTAGAGAGAGAAAGATCTGCTTTTCTACAAAACCAGAATATTTTTTTCAGAGTATTTATATTAAAAAAAAAAAAAAAAAAAAAAAAAAGACTATTGAGAATTATGGATTCCTAATCTGAATTAGAAAAAAAAACATAATGACCTTCACCAAATGAACTTACTTCGTTATCTAAATGACTTATAAGTGTTGAAATATGGACTTATAGTTTTATATATTTTACAAACCCGTTATTGCTCCCCTGTTCTTTCCCCGTGTCATTATATTATTATGCATAACTACATTGCAATTCATTGATTTCCGCTTTGCACAACTGCCTCCTAGTGTTGTTTTGTGGTATTGCGCTTTTTAAGTAGTGTCAATTCTCAAATGTCCCCTCAAAAAGCAATGTTATCTACAAAATATGTACTATTTTAGCGTCCACATAAAATTTGATTTACAAACATTATATATATATATATATATATATATATATATATATATATATTATAGAAAGCATATTAAATGGACGTAAAGTGTCTTTGAAGGTTCAAGTATTTGTGGAAAAATGTCAAAATATGGGTGAAATAATGTTTATTGTGCGTAATATATATTTGTGCAAAAAAAGAAAAAAACACACTCATACTGATCTGCTTCTATTGATCTCAATTTCAGGAAATACATATAAGATATCATAATAATCAATTTAATTGTTTTTTTTTTAAATAAATAAAAATGTCTTGCTGACAAACGGTTAAAAACAAAGAGACAAAAATTGTGGTAAACTATAAAGACAAAGTTTAAATGAATAATTAATTTAATTAAGTGAAATATTTTGTGTTTGTGTGACTATTGTAACATTAAAATACATTTTAATGGGTGTCTAATGTTAATCATGGTAAAAATGCATGACAGCAGTTATTGTTTTGGTCCTAAATAAATAAGTAAATAAATAATCATACAAATAAACAGGACATGCTCTAATTTACAGCGATACATCTAAATCTCTATAACACACTAATTGTTTTGATGCTTGAAAACCCTTTTCATTTTTGCCTCCTATATGTCAAATGTTTAGTACCGTCATTACAACGAAATCCTCTTTTTATAATGAAATGTTTATTCATAAATATCTGCCCCCCAGAAGAGAACCACAATATCACATATAAATAACCACATACGCATTTAAACTTTTCTTTCCTCCCCTTTTTTGTAGACATATTTCAACAAGTTCTCATATAACACAGGTAAAACACATCAGTATTGTTCAAGAGTTCCTTTAAATCAACATAGTACAATACCATTTACACATAGAAATGCCATAATAGTGTAATATACATCGAATCTTTAGCAACACCAACCCATGTAGATCATTCTGCATATACATTTCAATCAAGTTTGGATGTAAAATGTGTTGACTAAAGCAGGATCAAATGTTAAGCTGCGACTTTTCCAGAATCATAAAAGTTGAAACATTCCAGCTATTCTAAATCAGCTAAATACAGATTATAGATGGGAAATAAATGCCTGATGACGTAGATAAGATTTTCATATAGCAACCTTATAATAATAATAATGAGATTCATTCATCTGCAATCACAGTGGACTAAAACCTTTAAGCAGCATGTGTAGTGACCATATTTTTTTTACAGTGAAAAGAAGCTCATATTGTGACACCGACGTGAGAAACTGTCTTCATAAATTTGTCACCCAAGAACAAATGTATTATCTTGAAAGAGCATTCAGTAAAGGTCAAGTATTTGCAGTCAAGGTTTTAGAGTTTGAGAATTTTATAAAAAGCCAAATGAGAGCTGAATGTATTCATATGAATTTCAACAGCGTAACGCAAGAAAGAATATTCAATTTCAAATGGCCGTTGAAGGCATACGATCTTGTTTAATAAGACACAGGTTGTCAATGCTGTTGCACACTTAAATCAACCTCTTCTTAATATTTAATAAGTGAGAAAACATACAGCTGAATCCAAACATGTGGCTTGAATGAGCATAACAAAATAAATGTACTGTCGCTCTGCTGTGCTTTTTTTTTTCATACAATATACAAGTATTCCGAAATGTGCCATCTTAATTTATACTGACTATAAAATAAATAATATGTATAAGAGACAGCAGGATATGAGCCATTAAAGGCACAAAACACCGTTTTATGATACCTTGTGAATTAATAATAAATACAACGTAAATATCCAACTGAACTAAAGTAGTCATGTCACTTTCAGTCCTCAGCACCAGCAGGACTTTCGAGTGTCGTCGCTAACATTACACAAACCTTCCTGCTCCTCCAAATCAGCCAGATTCAACTCGTCATTCATTGATCCTCCCAGCAAATCAAGATCCTTCTTGTTGGCTTGTAATACTAATTCAGCCAGTCGGGTGAAAGACTGGAAAAAACAAAACACTAAAATAGTCAGATTAGCTGAATAATAATACAATAATACAAAATGTAAACACAAAATTAAAAAACTGACTGTAAGCTACAGGCATAATGAGAAGAAAATTGTACCTCTGTAATGTTGTGGTTGGTAAAGGCACTTGTCTCAAAAAAGTCCATTCCATAAGCTTTGGCAAGCTAATAGAGCAACAAAGAAGACGGCACAGAGATGTCTGAAGGAGGTCTATAAAGTGATTGTTCACCCCCAAAAATAAATTTGCTGCTAATTGGTTTACCCTCGTGTAATGTAAGATGTATGTATGTGATTTTGTTTTTGCATTAGAAAATTAAAGAAGATTTTTAGCTGAAACTGCTCAAACCAAATCTTTGGCGATTCATTAAATATAACTCAATTGCGACCAAAATTTTATGGGTCACAAAACAAAAACAAAAAAATATACAGGTGGAAAACTAAATTAATAGCCATTGGTCATGATCAAGGCTTATGATGGCATCAACTTTTCTTGTTGCAATTAATTGCTGAAGATTTTTTCATGATATACGGTATTATCACTGCTAAGGTGCAAAAAAAAGGTTAGTTTAACAGGTTTAATCAGATTATGACTGTGATGTTAACGCATTATTAGGCATTGTCATTAGCTAAGATTAATAAAAGCTTTTGTAGTTTTATCTTGAGTTTAGTTAAATTAACTAACGTTAACTATTGGAGCCTTAATTATTACACCGTGTTAGCGTACAATAGCCCTATAAATAGTCACAGAAATTTCAATCACTATTTCAGCATGTAGTAGGCCAGATTAACATGTGAAAATGTTTAAGTTTGAACTATTAAGCTACCTAAATAAGTCTCCAAGCATCTGGAATTGCAAATACTATGTGAATATTTTTAAAAAGCACTCTAAATGTTGAAATAATTATTCATGGTATTTTGAAGTGCCCACAATATCAATATTGTGAATGTTATCATGATATATTGAACATCAGCATATGTCTAGTCATGACAATACACTGAGCTCTTTGCAACAAACTGACATTATTATTGAACAGCAAACAGTACTGATCGTTATTAGGCATTTATTTTGGTTTGCCTGTATGTTTTTATTTACTCTCAAAGTGTCGGTAGTCATTCCTTTGCATTTTATTACTTCCGTGCCACACGTCCCAAGCTTCTTTTACATTATTTCAGAATTAAATTCTATAATGAAACTCCCATGCAAATTATTAGTTAACTTCTTTTTTGCTTGTCAATGAAATTGTGGCAAAGCAACTAGTCAGGTGAGATTTACAGAGTACAGTAGGCTTGTCATATAAGAAAATGGCAGCATTAATGACAGACGAAGCACACAGGAAGGAAGCATTATTTATTTACCTTATTTCCCTGTTCTGTAGCTACTTGTCTCTTCTCTTGTTCATCAGATTTGTTCCCAACAAGTATCTTCTGCACCTTTTCAGGGGCATACTGATCAGAGACACAATCAAACGACAGATTCAAACATTGCATTGACATATTTACAATTCGTTTTGAATTCAGATTTTAAATTCCACATTTGCATTGCAGCTCTTAAAGACTTCATGTATTGTCGAAGAGAAGAGAAAGTGAGAAGAGTTGAAGAGGAAAAAGAGGGGTGGTGGAATCTGAATGGAGGGATATAAATATGGATCAGGTTATAATTAGTTCCAGTAATAAAGACAGATATGCTATAAACTGCACAGCCTCACCTCATCTACATCACTGGCCCACTTCATGATGTGCTGGAACGAGCGCTCGCTTGTGATGTCATACACCAGAAATATACCCTGTTGATACACAATCAGTTTCAACCCATCCATACATTATAATGAGCATAAATAGACAGCAACAGGAGTCCCTATTAGTCCCGACTCCTTCATTAGATCATCATTACCCCTCTTTCATCATCAATGTAGTTTGAGTGCTGGTTCAGAGACCAGCACCAAGAAACCAAGAAAAGTGGTTCGTAAGTAGCGCAAATGGAAACTTTTTAACACCCGTTTTGAAATAGCAACTAAACATGTTATTCTCTCCTGAGATATTAATCTATACAATTAAAACGAGCTGCACAAACATGCTGGATTCGCCATGTTTGGATGAAGTATGTTCACAAAGTCATGAACATCAATAGCAACGCAATGTCTGCCATTGTGTGGTGTGTTTTGCAGTGTCCCAACTAAATAGTATAGTCCCAATTCGCATACTATCCATCATAAATAGTATACTATCCATCCTAAATAGTATAGTCCATAATTGCAGTATGTTTCAATTAGAATTCCAAAGATACATGGACGATCAACTATTTCCGGTAGAAATTTTAAGTGCAAAACATTTATTTTATGTTATCTGCATTACATTTCATTTGCAACAGCATTGTGAACTTTAGATTGACACCTTTGGTAATTAACGTTATATGCACAATTATGCAAAGATATGAGGAGTTTATTCTACATGAAAGAGCAGTAAATGGCAGATTTACATGCTACATCCTTTCAATACAGTAGGAAATGAATTCTAAAAGAAATGTGGAGGATGTGATTGATAGGTCATGTAACTAAGCAACAGAACGGTGTATGATGAAGTAGCGTGTCTACTCTTCTGTTATGCACTCAAAAGTATGTGTGTATATAAATACACACACAGGCACACGTGACCATAGACCAAAAAATATATAATAAATAAGAATAATAAATAAGCAGTGAATAAATAAGCTTTCCATGGACTATATTTGGGATACAACTATAAGAAAATCAGAAATTTAAGCCTGCAAAAAAATCTAAATATTGAGAAAAATCACCTTTAATTTGTCTAAATTAAGTCCTTAGCAATGCATATTACCAATCAAGCATTACATTTTGATATATTTATGGGAGGACATTTACAAAATATCTTCATGGAACATGACTTAATATTCTAATTATTTTTGGCATAAAATAAAATTCATAATTTTGACTCGTATTAATGTTGCTATACACAACTCCTTAACTTTTATGATATTGATTGTAATATAGTAATAATGTGCACATTTTGGAATAATAATTATTGTGAAAAGCTATACAAATAAACTTGATTTGAATTGAACTCATACAATGTATGTTTTGGCTTTTCTCACAAATATAACCAGGCATAATAAGAGGAGTGGGTCACACACATATATATATAAATGTATACACACACACAGCATTTGTATTTGGTGCTTCCATGCTAGCCAGGGTTTCTACAGGTTTCATCAAGTCAAAGACTTTAAGACCTTTTTAAAACCATTATGTTTGAAATATCAGACCTATACAGAGCTAAACACTAATTGTTTTTTCTAATGGAAAAGAAAATATTTTTACCTGCCTCATCAAAAAAATAAATAAATAATAATAATAATAATAATAATAATATATATATATATATATATATATATATATATATATAAAAAGAAAACAAAATCACATTTAGTTATTTCTTAACCCCATAATTTAAATAATTTGTCAAAACAAGCATACTCACGTGGTATACATACACTTTTTTTCAACATAACTTTTCTTTAAAAAAAAAAAAAAAAAAAAAAAAAAAAAAGTTAAAAGACAAGTTTTGAAAACTCTAATAATCTAAATGTATGCACAACAGTCTGTCCAGGTCAGTGTCCCCACCATAAATACATGGAGAGCTTTTAAACAAATGTTATTGTAAAGATAATTAAACCACATTGGCAAATAGAGTTAAAAATGAAACTTTTGTTAAAACTTTTATTAGGATATAATGTTGATGACTGTCTGGGTTTTCCCGATTGGGTAACTTTACATGGACATAAGAAAATTAAGACTTGTTTAAAATTATTTAAGACCTATAACACAATATTTTGGGTAAATGTGTGACTTGTAAATGTGTGACTTTTTAAGGCCTACAATTTTGTTTTTGATATTTAAGACTTTTTAAGACCCCACGGACACCCTGGCTAGAATTGTCAGATCTAGCTCTGTGTGCAGTTCTCTAGCCATGCAAAAGCAAACCAATTCTTAGAAGGCACGCAATCTGTGAACTAGCACCCAGTCCAGGTTATTGAAAAAACAGTGTATATGACTGAATCTTTTACTGAATCTATGAAAGTTACCTGTGCTCTTCTGTAGTACTGCTTAGTGATGGTCTGATATCTCTCCTGACCCGCCGTGTCCCTGTAGACATACAGAAACATTTCATTAGCAGAACAAACCGACCAAACGATGTTATATTATCAAAAAAAAAAAAAAAAGAAAACATACCATATCTGTATTCGTACTTTAATGCCATCTATCTCTAAGGTCTTCATTTTGAAATCGACACCTAGAGAAGAAAAGGATAACATTTCATAATGATTTCAAATGTTTTAGCATAAACACAGAATTATGTGATATTGACTCAAATCCTCTGTAAATATCATCTTCAGGCTTGATGAATGCTCTACACAAAAACATTTAAACATGATCAATGCCATCATGGGAGTTTGATAAACCATTCAAATCAGACTCATAAAAGTCAGTGAACTGTCCCAATCAAGTGATTTGAGAAAACAGAGCCGAGTGACTGAAGAAAATGAGCAGAAATTGTGAAAAGTGAGAGATGCAAGTGAGACTGTGGTTGGGTCATTGCTGACATTTTAAAGAATACAGAGTGTCTCTAGATGACATTTATTAATTATCAAAAGCCATTAATTTTAATTAATTTTAAGAAGCTTAATCAAACCATCACAATATAAATGGCATGTTATAAGTAACCGCAATCTTGGTTAAGGTACTGACAAAATTATCTGTCAAAAGAAGCAGACTAAAACGTATCATGCTATATGGGTTTTATTTTAGCATGCAAAATAAATGCAGAGAAATGCAACAGCTCACAAGAACTAATGTATATACAGTGACTACAGTATAATCAGTTATTAATAACTGATGCTTTCTCTTTTGTATTTGATTTGCAGCCATGCTCCTGCACATTTCATCATGAAACGTAGACCACATACAAAATCCTCCACACTTACCAACTTCTAAAATCTACATAAAACGTAAAATCAATGTTTAAATAATAAAAAAATAAAAAAATCAAGGCTGGATATCATTGCAACTTTGGGCATTAACAATTTATAGAAATGAGCTTAGATTATGTTTAAGCATGTGAGAAATATAGACTGTAAAGAATTCTGGCTTAAACACAATTCCTTCATGTTGTTCCAACACAAATCAATTAAGTTAACTAAATTGTTTTTATAAATTTAAGTGCATTGAACATAAAACAATTAAGTTGTCCCCCTAAAAAAAAACAAAAAAAATTGTTGATTCAGCTCATTTTAAATAAGTAGTTTGAAAAAGCATCAAATATCATTTTTTGAGTTTGTAACATAAGATATAATTCAAATGGCATACAAAATATATAACACAAAACCAGTGAAAAGTTAGCGATTTGAACATGTATGATTTTTAAATCGCCATAAAGCACGATTTTTTTGCACGCTCCAGTCCCGACTGATACTTCTCCCGCAGTTTGCTGTTTGAACCAACCATAACACAGCGCGTCTAAACAGTGCAAGAACAGGAGACTTAATGACAAATAGCCTGCAATAGTGTCTGGATGCAGCCCTTATGATGCAAACTGAGATTGCATCACTCAGAAATGCAATGTCAGACACAATGCACTCAATGGAGCAAGTGACGTCACTGTGAGGGGTAGGGTTAGGGGTGGGGTTAGGTGAGCCCATTAAAAAGCATTGGATGCAGCTCAGATTGCATCTTCACCAGGTCTGCATCAAGATCCCTCTCGCTTAAACAGGGATGATGAGTTCAGAACAGGAGGACTTGGTGCCCAAAAAAAGTGGTGTGGGATTACTTTGGATACAGGAAGGCTGATGTATCGCAGAACCAGGACATTTGTAAGACCTGTCAGTCACATATTGCATCTAAAAGCATGTGGAAAGCACAAGGAACGTCGCTTCCTTTAGCATTTTCAACGCACTTTGCCTCCATTGGAAATAACGAACGTGTGCGCGCTAAAGACACGATATGTGAACGGCCTATTTCACGTCACAAAGAGGTTTATGACACGTAGAAAAGAACACGCAACTACTTCTTATATGTGGTCAAGCAGAACATCGGAGCCTTACTTGAGCTTTACTAGGGGGGTTTTATTTTTTTGTCTTATGTCTGTTTTATTTTTCTTTGGAAATATGTTTCAGATTTACACTGTAAAATGTCTGTGTGTGCCAAAATCGTGATTAAATCGAAATCGCAATATTGTTCAAGAAAACCATAATAGGTTTCTTTTGCCCAAATCGCACATCCCTATGTAGGACTATTTAATTTTAATTCACTTTCCAATTAATTTCATCCAGCTTTCTGTCATTTTATTAAAAAAAAGGAGCTTGGCAAATAAAACAAAACAGAACAGACTTAATCAAATCCATTGCTAAAACATTATTATCTTTGTCCTGCTGTTTTCTAAACAACTTGATCTCACTTGCTGGAAGATGTTATTCGTGATCTGGCTTTTGTCAGTGAAACATTTACGCGTTATAGAACTGCAAACAGGATTTAATGTGATATTAGACATACAGGCAAAAGAAAAAGGATTAACAATTAAAAACCCAACCCCATTTGTTAACGCTAATGTATTTATGGTCACTTCTGACCAGAGGACTGCAATTGGAAATTAGCCAGCTAATACTGGCATATTTACAGTAATGCTAATTAGCACGCTTTGTCCTCTTTAATCAAGTTTTGTTTGCAAAATTTCAAACAAAATGATTTGATGTTCTGACGATTTGAAGTGCTTCTTTTCCCCTCATTTGTAAATCGCTTAAAAGCATCTGCTAAATGAATGAATGTGCATGCAAAATAAAAATAAAAGCACTGGAATATCTTATTATTTCCCAATAATTATTTACATGGGAAAGTATGGCTGATCGCTAACTGCTGATAATGGCATTTGGTGACTGATCACAAATTGATCATGCGATGACCAGAGTAACGGGCTTGGAGGCAAAAAAATCTCCCTTAAATTAAAGATAACTGGGCATTACCCCTATAGTTAAACTAAACTATCTAAACTAAACCAGTTAAACCAATGATATCTCACAGCAATTCGTAATGTTTTGATTTAGTGGCTAATTCAAATGAATTCATATGATCTCATTCGTACAAATTAATACAATTTTAATCCCCCAATAACGGTTGGGTTTAGGGATGGGGTTGGGTGCCACGCCTCCTTTTAAAATCGTAAATTTTTTGTACAACTGAACTCCCACTAAACTGACAAAACAAAAAATACTTATGTTTCCTCGTGAGATCAGGCTGGTTAAACTACTAAACTCCAATTAGATTGTAACTTATGCATTGTAACTTATGCATTGCAGTGTTAAGTCTTATAAGCAATTAGATGTGTTTTGGATGCAGTAACCAATCAGAAGTGTTGGACTGGTCATTATAATGTTTTTTTTAAATAACTTGAGCTAGACAAAACATAGACCGACATGTTTTGTCTGTGTAGCCAAATTCTGAAAACAAACTAATCATGTTTCTGTTTTCTTTCTGCTGTCAGACACATTGGGTAATGTTTAAGATTAAATTGGTTATGTTCAGCTAACAATGTGTTGTAGGCTGTTTAATAACTAAGATATATGGATAAATATCCTCAAATTTGGACTGTGTTTGTGTGAGCCATACTTAACAGTGATAGTCAACACAGTTTACATATCACTTGTATAAAGCTTGAATGATTGGGATAAGAACAGTACAGGAAATTAATAGTTGGTATCCAAAGAAAAATCCACAGAAAACCTACATGATTTCCTTCAACAAGAGCTATAATTTTTTATATGTTTTCCAATTTATTTAGGCACATATCAAATGAATCTGACATAGTAGGCAATCTGACATAGAACTCTACTGCATAGTGGGAATCACACAGTCTTGTAAGGTGTGAAATCACAATGAGATCTTGAGCTCTGAAAGAAAATAACTCTCTTAAAAGCTGAGACAGGCAAGAAACTTCAGATAAAATAATGCCACAGCAAAACTGCAGTAATAAATGAGCATCTGTCAAAAATGTCCACCGGAAGACTTTCCGTCTCCTTCAGGAATTATTTTTCTAGGCATTTCCATTCTCAAGAACAATTAGGGCTCCAAAATGCAGTCTTTTCTATTTTTAACATGTCTATGATGCAATGAGATTTAAGAAAAGAGACCAATTATCAGATTTTTTTACAACTCATCGAAAGAAACCTAACTTGTTTGCATCAGTTTCTAAGGATTCAATTCAATGTCTGGAACCAGATGCCAAGTGCATGAAATACGTCCATAAGACATAAGTACAAAGTCATCTTAAATAGAGTTACTTTAATGCCAACCGCAGAGCTCCATAGCACCGTCTTCATCAAACTGCATTAAATAAAGCAGTGGTGTTAGTGCCCTGGGCCGTCCAGCAGGGATACATAGAAAGGTCATCGCTACAGCTACTCAATTGCTTGGCCTGGGGCAAAGGAAAGTGATGAAATAGTGTCTTTCTCTTCCTCTCTCCCAGAATCACGGGTAGTGAGAAGACAACAACAATACAACAAAAATAACAAGAAACCAAAACCAGAGATTCAGGACTTCTCCTTATATAAAGTGCATTGAAATTCTTACCTCATGAAAAATGTTTTTACACTCACTATAGACACCAGTCAAATTAGCAGTCTGTGTTATATGGCCATGTTGGAGCAGGTTACTACTTGGCTTACCTTGGTAACCCTCCATTCAAAACTTTAACTATCCTAAATAATTAACTAATCAATTAATTAATCATGCAGGACTAATTGAATAGAACATTTCCACAATTACGTGGTAACTTGAAAACTTCAGCATGATGCTACACGACTGAGTACAAAAAAATTAATAAGTACACCTTTAAAAGGAGAACTATGCTTCATTATACAATATGAAATACAAGTTTCAGTTGTCCCAGAAAGTTGCAGCTCAAAATACCAAACAACATGCTAATAAACTAGGTCTTCAAGTTTAACTTTTCAAATTCATTTAAATAACATCACATTTTAAAAACATGACATCATATAACAACAATAATAACTCTCTAATATAATACAAGTAAATAATAATAATAATAATAATGCAATTTTAGAATTCTGAATATAAAAGTATAGTGCTTTGTTTTATTTTGTCACTTTCCAAACTGCATGCAGAATAAACAAAACAAACAAAAAAAAGAATAAATCTTATTCACTATTTTATTGGATGCAATGAGCCTGCTATGTAGTACACATTCGCTTTGATACTGCCACTCTTAAGTCATGTTTAAAATTAAGATGAGATCTGTATTTTATTTTCAGTAAAAGCAACAGCATTTTCCTTTTCATTCCATGCCACAAACTTTTATATCTGCTATCGCTTACCGCCTCTTCACAGTTTTTGTTCCGCTTCAATCAACATTCCGAAGTTAAATCATTCATCACTTAACTGTAAAATTTTCTTCACAATCTGATGTTTTTTTTAAGCAAGGCTTACATTTAAATTTGATGTAATTTTGTTTTGAGTGCATGGTCAATAAAAAAAGGGATTGTTAAAGATTGGCACAAAAATTACCAAATTGTCGTGTCCCACTTGCCATGTCTCTATTCCCCATCAGTGGGAACTTTGAGAAATGCTGTATTATATCATTCTTTAAATTGTATTTTAGTAGAATCAAATCCACACCTTTTTTTAACGTGGGTCTCTTTAAATTTCTCAAAAAATCTCTTTATTTTCACAAATGTTCATTTTCTGCATGTATTTACAGTTTTCTTTACATTCTAACACAAACTAAAAGTGGATTTTGCATAATAGGTCCTCTATGAATGAGTGAAACAGCTTTTAGTTTGTAGGTAGTTACGGTTTTCATGACAGACTTCATCCATTTTCTCGAGGGCCATTGTGATGGCTTTTAAATTTGACAAAAATTATCTTTAATCAAAAGCTATTTTATTTTAATCAATAACACGCATGGTTTAAAAAGTACTTTGAAACAGCAGTATTTAAGTAGTTAAGTGCTGTCAAAGTCAATTATAGCACTTACCTAAAACATTATCAAATGAAAATGTAAAAAAAATTAATTATAGCTACGTTTTTAAAAGTTGAAAATTGACTTAAAAATCGAGGCAGTAAAGATTTTCTCATTTTAGCACTTTTGATGCAAAAAAAAAACATTTCTTAATGCTATATGAGCTACAGTGGTTATCATTTAAAACAATAGAATAAAACCAAGACAAATTATGAAGTTTATCTATCTAATGATTATTATACAATCAGTTTAATGGGACAAAAGTCAATATGTTAATAAAAGATTAATTTTAAGCTTATATTTGTAACTTTAGCAATATATTAGACCTCTGATATCATAAGGCTTCTGGACAATTAAAGCAGACCTTTGATTTTATGGTCACTGGACATACGGTAATGAGAATTGAACTTGGCATAATGTGCCAGAGCCGTGACAATTAAATCATCACTTTGACACTTCCCTTCTGAGACAGTGGCTAATTGGAAATGGAAATAAATTTAACAAGACAATAGTGCAATTTTTTTACAGGGATTAGCATATACACATTTAAACAAGTCCAATTCTCTAGTGTTGTTGACAACCTCTCCAACAATTAACTGGAGAAAACAATGAAATGGAATAGAGCTCATATCTTTGCTTTACTCCTTATCTTCAAGCTAATCGATCGGCAGGTGCTTTCTATAGCAAGAGCAATTCAACATAACAGCATGGCATCTCGAGGCACATACAGAAGCACTAGTCCATTAGCTAATGCTTCAAATTAACTTTCAGACCACACCAACATCTCCTCCACGGTGAATAATATTTCAGTAAAGCACTAAGGCCTTTGACAGCCTAGTATCACAATATATATAGGTCACAGCCCTGCGGACTAGAGCTTACTGAACCATGTTTTAGGGCAAGACACCAGCCATCTCTCAGGAACAGTCAGACTAAAGCTTTTATCTCCCACAGTAAAGATTGTTCTGTATCACATCACTGCTTAACCAAAACAGATCCATCCCACCATATTAAATAAACACTGGCGGGACAGACAGCGGGCTGCAGGAATGAGTCAGACCTTCTGAATTTTTATTGATTTTGGGGGA
Organism: Danio jaintianensis; assembly: GCA_903798115.1. Classification (NCBI taxonomy): domain Eukaryota; kingdom Metazoa; phylum Chordata; class Actinopteri; order Cypriniformes; family Danionidae; genus Danio; species Danio jaintianensis. Next base: position 4,770,394 of record CAIGQV010018299.1, on the reverse strand, counting down.
GAATCATCATCAGAACAGCAGGAATAATCTTATGTCTAATTCTCGAAAGCAAGGCGTCTGATACGTTTTTGCTTCCCTGGAAACACCAAGAGAGCTGTACAACAGAGCATACCCTGAACTTTTGCTAAATAACAGCCTGACATTCACTCCACGTCTAATGAAGCATGTGATTTAATAGAGGGATAACATTTTGGGTAAGAGTTCAGCACCTCAGATGCTTCATTAAAAGGAATAGTTCGCATCAAAATCTAAATTTCATTATCAATTACTCACCATCCTACCCTTCCAAATGTATGTGAACGCAAAATGAAGTTTTACATAATGTCAAATGTATATAATGATAACATTTTCAGACAGAGTGTCTCTTTGAATCTCAAATTGAATCTCAATCTCATTGAAAATTCAATGCGGTTATTGAAATTACTTTTTTTTTTTAAATGAAAGATTTCTGATTATTTGTCGAAGCACAGACCATTCAGTATAAATGGCTTTCTTTCTTCAGGGAAAAAATTAAATAAAATAAAATACAAGATTTTTCTCCACTGAATGCAAGTGAATAGGGAACAACAATGTAGACTTTTTTGGTGGTCCAAAAGCCATATTGATGCAGCTTTAAGTTTATCCACAGCCAACCAATAATGATCTACTCTAATTTGAAAAATCTGACATTTTCAGAAAACATATAGAATTTTTAAAAACAAAAGCTTACCTGTCTAGCTCTGTTAAGCACGCTTCTAAAGAAGACCCCTAAAAATGTATAAAAAAGTGCTAAAATATATACAAATGTATAATTGCCATTCATTTAATTAAACACGAACAGAATGGTTGATTTAAAGTGATAGTTCACCCAAAACTTAAAATTGTTACTTAAAATTGTTATCATTTACTTGTTCCAAACCTGTTGTTCTTTCTTCAAAAAAGGAGATATTTTGAAAAAAGATGGAAACCTGTAACCATTGACTTCCATTACAGGAAAAAACAAATAGTATGGAAGTCAACAAGTTTTCAGCTTTCTTTACACTGTCTTCTTTAGTGTTCAACAGGAGACAGAAACTCAAACAGGTTTGTAACAAGTGAAGGGAGAGTAATTTAAATAGTGAGTAAATTTTTCTTTTTGGGTGAACTATCCCTTTAACTTCTTTATATATAAGCACCAAGTTCACCAACAATGTTTAGTTTATATAAGTAAAGTAATGGAATTTCTGCTGAAATCAATAAAAATACTAACCGTCCTAATTCCGAACTCGAATTTAACATATGAGAAAAACATGATATGGTCTAATTGTAGAATAATCTGTCTGTTCGTCTTCTACAAGTAATTTAGCTGTTGTCGGGATGTACTATCAGCACACAGCGAACACCCCACACTATATGAACACTAAAAAAAATGAGAAGTTTATGAAACACAGAATTCTGTTTTTCATAACACCCAATCAACTCAAATAAAATGACTCCTGCTCCTTGAAAGCTCGCAGTGATAAAATATTCATTTTAGGGAAAGCAGTCTCACAGCTGGGACCGAAGCTTACAATCGAGTTAAACCCGATTTCCATTTCATATCAATACAAAGAACTTACAAGATACAAATACAGCACACTTTTATAGGCATCAAGTGTGAATACACGCAACGCACATGCACTTTCAGGGTCCATTTATGCAATGTATGATTAAAAACTACCTGTTTATTATCTTTAAGAGGACAGTCTACGACACAAGCGTAAAAAAAGCACATATGTTTACAATCAAGCGTGTCAGAAAGAACTAAAAGACCTTGTGTGTGTGCTTATGTGTATGAACGCATCTCACTATGTGGTGTAATTCTCTAGCCATTCTTTTCACGGCTCATAGACTATAATGGCCCAGCAGCGCCTGTGTTTTTCTTATCTGTTTGTTCTGCAACTCTTTGAACGGATGCATGAAAGTAACACTCTTACCGATGGTGGAAATGTGAGAGGGATGAAATTCATTGTCCGTGAATCTGCATAATAAACAGGTTTTGCCGACACCGGAGTCCCCGAGCAGCAGGAGTCTGAACAGCACATCGTACTGTTTGGCCATGGTGTCTTATGGTCAACAATTAAAGGAACTCAGCGTCGGGTTTCCATGTCCACCCTCTTCAAAGTATCATCTTCTCGCTTTTTCCATCGACGTGCGGATTCCCTAAAAGAGCGTGAGGATATAGCAGGAGTCAGTGTGATCAGAGCCGATGTTGTGTGGTGGGTGCGGTGCGGTGCGGTGGGCTACAAGATCTCTGTGCGTTCAGCCGACATCCTTCACACCTCAGGAAATGGGTGGAGATTACGGCCACACAGCATCGTGCTTCTGATAATAATATTTATCTAGATTAATTTTATATTTACTAAGAGTGCGTGGATACATGCATTTATGGTAGTTTTATCTTAATGTTAAGAAAATAAAAATGAGGCAAGACATATTATTACATTAAATATCATAGTATTAGATCGCCATAAAGTCATAGTGGATCTGTTTTACAATAAATAATAATAATAATAATAATAATAATAATAATAATAAAAAAAGCCATACATTGGAATGATGGCTGTTGTAATTGGTGATGCGAGAATCGTGATCAAGTAAGAACGGATGAGTCGGATCTTTTCCAATGAATCAACTGAATCGAATCGCAAAACTGAATTGAACCATTGGTTCATCGAATCAATCGGAGTGATAAACTATTGTACATTCTTGTGGACATTTTAGTCATTTTAATTTTTGTGAATTCTGGATGTTTTGATGCAATATAAACAGCATAAAAATGGTAAAAAGGTGTATTTCTATTTAAAAAAAAAAAAGAAAGAAAAAGAAAAAATGTACCTTTCATAAATCCGTTTTACAGTAGAAACATCTAAGGACTTTCAAGATAAAAGGTGTCTAGATTTTACCCCTGTTATATTTGCAACAGTCAGTGCTATTCAAAGAAAAATTACATTTTTTAACTTAGTTTTTTAATTGTATTTTTTTATATATATATTTCAAATTTATTCAAGTAAAATTGCCTTTTGTTTTTTTCTGCTTTGCACACTGCGGGCTAAATTAATTAAAATTATGTAATTATAATTATGTGAGTGTGTTGATATGGATATCAGGATTCATTTTGATAAATGTATGTTTTGTTTTTATTTATTGTGACAGTGCACAAAAGTAACAATGTATCATAATGCTGTTTCTGCTCCCTGATTTTAAATACTGTTATAAAAACAGCTTTAAGTATGAGGAAAACAGCATATTTTATTTTATTGAATTCATACTTTTATTGCAGAGGCTTAAAAATATAAATATTTAAAATAAAGTTAAGTGTCTTGCACAAATTGACCGTTTCAATGTTTGTTTGTTCTAAAATCTTTAATGTTTTACTACAGAAAAAAAAACACCAACGTCCAAAATGTGCAGAGGGTGCAAATGATTTTTTGGGGGGTAAACTAAAATAAATTAATTATTGCATACAATTAAAAACAAAATTAATAAATTAATAAACTAACTAAACAAATACAATAAAATAATGTCACGCGGTGATATTAGGCACGACGTTCTGTCTTTTATAGACAATAAATACGTTTTAAAAATACAGGAAAACCCTAGCCTCTTTATTTTTAATTAAAATTTGTAAACTATGGCTTATATAATATTACTTTTTATAATATATGTATATGTTTGTTCCCTTCATGCATTTGTTTTGTTTATTATAATGTAAACTACTGATACTGCCAAGTTGTTGTATATTACCATATGCTCAAAAATAACTAAAAAAAAGTCAAGCGCGACGTGAAACGTATTACGTCATGACGTCAAAGAATCACCGACTCTTTTCGGAACCTTTTTTTTTTTTAACCTAACAGTTTGAGAGAACCGTTTCGCATCACTGTCGCCGCTTGTTCAACTGTGCCTTCAGGCTTTCCGTACTTGAGCTCGAAGTCACTTGACTTGGTTGAGGAAACCCCGCCCACGCGATCTTGACACTTGCCTTGCTGGAAAACTGCTGTCTTTCTGTCCCAGTGCATGTGTTTTGAGAGCTCATCATGGAAGAGGCGCCTCCACCCCTGCGATGCTTTCACGAATCGCACTCCTCTGAGCTCTTCAATGATGACGGCTTGCAAACGGTGACCTCGAGAGAGCAGGTGAGCTTAACTCTTAGTATTAGTTAGCTAATTGGTATTAGCGCAGAGCTAACTGTCTATTTACACTGATGCTGTGCTGATGGATACAGTAGTGGGCTCTGCACGTGCGGAATGTAATTATAGTAATACCGTTGCGTAAACGATATAGATTCATTTTAGTATCAAAATAGTTTTTAATTCTGTCATCCTGGGTAAAACAAGAAGAACAGCATATAATATTGTCATATATAACGAGAATCTGCTCACACTGCACTGTTGTTGTGTTGCCCTGTATGGATGATTGACTGTTAGCCATCAGAATTTATTAAGTCAGTATTTTAGAAATAATAGTAATTTTTAGAGATGCCAACATATGTATCAGACAGTTTTTGACTACACCAAAGGGATAGTTCACAATGACAAACCAAGGTGTAGGTGACTTTTTCCTCATAGTAGAAGATTAAAGAAGATTTTCAGCTGAATTTGTAGAAAAGGTAAAAAAAAACATACAGACAGAAACAGTTATTATTCACTCTTGATTCAATTCAATTAATCTTTTCCTATAGCTCTTTATGCAATGTAGATTGTGTCAAAGCAGCTTAAACTCTTGATCATAAATTAAGAGGGTTTGAAAAGCAAAACAATTGGTCTATGTGAGAAACTGAACATTATTTATAGCTGCATGTTGTAAATAGTACTCCGTTTACTTGCAGAGAGAAAGATTTTTTGCCTTATAAGATAGAAGTCACAGTATTGATTTTGTTTTGCCTACATGTTTTTTTTCTCTTCAAGTGCTAGTAGCCATTGACAACGTTATCTCTGAACCAGTTTCATATAAAAACATATTTGGGTTAACTATCCCTTTAAAATTAATATTTTAGCGAAAGACAGAGAGAGAGGGAGAAATCCTTTTAATGCATTTCCAGTTAATTGTTTCAAATACTTTAATGACAAATTATAGATAAATGGTAGATATAATAAAATGTATAGGTAATGAATTTTAAGTAATTGTATTAATATGTTTATGTTGTTTTTTTTATACACACACACACATATATATATATATATATAT
>CAIGQV010018299.1:4747516-4765107 GCA_903798115.1 Danio jaintianensis | reverse complement strand
ACATATAATACACAGTCAGCATCAGCCTCAGTGCATCTTTTTGTTCTGCATGTCATTGGCTTGATGTTGTCACATTTTCTGTTTGGTGTTCTCACCTCCACATTTTTTGTTTCCTGTCTTATCATTGAATCCAGAAAAAAGTTGAACGCAGTATTCAAGAAGTATACAGTGTTTACCAGCAAATTCACACCTCACCACAGTAAGTAAAGTTCAGCTTTCTCTGGCCATTATCACACTAATGCTGAGTCGGTTCACAAGCTTCACTGTGCTGCTTTTGGGTCACTGTTCTTCACTACAAGTATATATTATTTTGTTCTGGAAAATGTCTTTGTTAGCAAAACCACCATCTGATTTCTCTATGCTCGTGTCTGCTATGCATGTTATATAGTAGGGCTGCTGCACAATACATCGTTTAAGAATCGATATCGCACATCTGCAATACATCGCATGATTTTCAATGTTAAGTATGGGTTATTGTTAACCAGGAGCTTGTAGATTAATGGCAAAGTTTAACCATTGTGGATTTAAAGTTTATCATTTGCATTAGTTTTATTTCTGTTAAACATATTAAGTGAGTTTAAAGCATTCAGGCACAAGAAACAATAACATTTGTAGCTAATAGTGAAGGCTGCCAACCAAGTGTCATTTTACTTTTAGATTTTTTAATATAAGTGTCTGTCCAATAAGAGTTACTGGAAAAAGTAGGAGATAGAGCACTTGTTTTCACTCATTTGTATGTTTTCTTCCCCTAAAAAATCTGGTTTGAACTTATTTTTAATTTAATTTTAATAAGATACACTTTCCTATTAAATCACCCTAACCATTTTGAAAATAATGAATTCTTCACAAATGGAGATATTCAATCCATCTGGTGAAATGTATTTCATATCGCAATATATATTGCAGAAAAACAAAATATTGCAATGTGAATTTTTTTCCAATATTGTGCATCCTTATTATATAGCATAGTCTTTTTTTTTTTTTTTTTTATTAGTTTGCATCTGCACGGCATATGCAGGAAAATTTATTAGTGACATTTGCTCCTGCTGCAGCTAATTTTCACCTTCGCCCACCACAGCTTGATGTACGTGTATTTCAGAACTTGTATCTTCTATGCTTTGAGCACTTGTAAATGAAATGAGAAACCCAGGTATGGTAAAACCGATGCAATCAGTCCCCCAGATAAAGGTTGTGTAACCCTAAACATTAGAAAGAGATGCTGTGGTAACACATCAGCTGTTCTGCCACAAGCAGATGGTGCTTTTTGCCTCTTTATTATTTTAAATTTACAACTTTTCTAATTTTGTGCTCTAATGAGAAAACTGTGAAAAAAAACACACGCATAAGCAGCACTACAAACAGTCATTCTGGGAATAGACACACTCACTGGCCACTTTATTAGGTACACCTGGTTGGTACTGCGTTAAAGGGATAGTTCAACCAAAAATTTTAATTTACAGGTAATTTACTCACCCTCAGGGCATTGAAGAGGTAGGTGACATTTTTTTCTTCTTCAGTAGAACATTAAAGAAGATTTTTTTTTTTTTACTGAATCCATGGTGATTTGTATAGTTAATGGTCACCTGTTTTTGAGATTAAAAATAAACACACACAAGTCTAAATCAATCCTCGTGGATCCTGATAATACACTGAGGTCTTATAAAGTGAAACGATCAGTCTGAACATGAAACTGAACATTTTTTAGCTTTAATCCACAGCCTGGGCAAACAGTTCTTGGCACTCATGAGCTCAGACATGAATTTATTGATCAGAAGGGAATAATTTCTACAAGCATAATTATAGCAGTTGGGGCATTTTGGACAATCACAGCCTAAGTTACATTTTGGGAAAAACTTTCAACATCACTCATGTAACCTTAAAAATTCTATATAGAAAGATGGATCAAAAAAGGACAGTCATGTTTCAGCAATATGAATGGGTCGATAACACTATGGCATCCATATTCCAGATCCATATTCTGAAGCTGGAACACATTTTACTGTATTATTATTATTTTAAACTGGAGCATCCTATTGTTATTGACATTTTTTATTAAAGTGAATGAGCTTTTATACTATAGTTTTCTGCTGGATCCCAGGACATGTTGGCCTATTTGGAAATGAAAGAGCAGACAAAGCAGCCCTAACAGAAAGAATAAAGGACTGCAAAATCCCACCTTCAGATTTAAAGCCACTAATAAAAGGCTATATTCTTAACAAATGGCAATTGGAATGCGATCAGTGCTCAAAGTATAAACTTTTTGAAATCCAGCCAGAAGTAGGAAGAAAATAAAACTTTTTTTTTTTAACTCAAGTCATGGTGAGGTTGTTTACACAAGATGCTGTATCGAACTCACTCATGGACATTTACTCAAATGAGAATTTCCTCCAAAATGTTAATATTGCAACAGAAACCAAAGAGTTGAACATATTCCTTTGGAATGCCCTATTTTTAATGTTATCAGACAACGATTTTTATCTGGAGAGACTTTTAAAGGAAATATTTTTAAATGTGAATCCTTCAAAAATGGTAAAATTATTATTAAAAGTAAATCTTTAAAAAAGCTGTTGATTAAAGCTAATAATATTGTAAATAATTTACATTTTTGCACAGAGCATATGTTTATTTTTAATCTTAAGAACAGTTGACCATTGACATACAAATCACCAAGGACCATGGATTCAGCTAAAAATCTTCTTTAATGTTCTACTAAAGATTCTTAGTCACCTACCTCTTCAGTGGCCTGATGGTAATTTAATGGTAAATTTCATTTTTTGGTGAACTATCTCTTTAAATATGTCTTTCAACCACATCCCAAAGTTGCTCTAATGGTTCGAGATCTGGTGACTGTTGAGGCCATTTGAGTATAGTGAACTCATTGTAATGTTCAAGAAACCAGTTTGATATGATTTGAGCTTTGTGCCATGGTGCATTATCCTGCTGGAAGGAGCCAATCACAAGATTCACACTGTGGTCATAAAAGGATGGAAATGGTCAGTTAAATCCCTTTTGAAAGTCCCAGTAGATCAGCAGGTTCTGAAATGCTTAAACCAGCCTGTCTGGCACCAACATCCACGCCATGCTTAAAAAAATTAAATCAGCTTTCTTTTCCATTCTGATACCCATTTTGAATTTTAGCAGATCATCTTGGTCACATTTATGTGCCTAAATGCATTCAGTCACTGTCATATGATTGGCTGATTAGCTATTTGTTTTGAAGAGATAGTTCACCCAAAACTGAAAATTCTGTCATCATTTTCTCATCCTTGATTAGTTCCAAACCTATTGGAGTAAAAAAATTTCTGTTGATCACAAAATAAGTGATTTTGAAAAATGCTGGAAACCTGTAACTATTGACTTTCATAGTAGGAAAAACAAATACTCTGGAAGTCAATGGTTACAGGTTTCCAGCATTTTTCAAAACTTTTGTTCAATAGAAAAAGGAAAATCACAAAGGTTTGGAATCACTTGAGAGAGTTTTAATTTTTGTGTGAACTATCCATTTAACAGCTTGTTGTTGTAAAGGTGTTCTTAATAAACACACCGGTGAATACGTTCAGATGACACAGTTACTATTTATTATGAGTTTTTGATAATGTGATGTTACTGTGGTGCAATAAAAGAAAAAAAAACATAATTTAAAAACTAAAAAATTGGGTACGATTTTTATTTAATTTTTTCATTTTTGGGTGAAATATCCCTTTCGTTGAATACATGTGAACTTGACATTTTCGTAAAGGTAAATTGTCAATAAAGACGCCAGTACTGAAAGATTTCTATTTCAAATATATATATATATTTCAAAAAGAAAACAATTAATTGAAATGTAATCATGTTTCACAATATCCCTGTTTCTGCTGTATTTATAATCACATAAATGCAGTCTTGGTGAGAATAAGAGAGTTTCTTCCAAATGATCAAAAAAATCACACTGACCCCAAACTTTTGAACTGTTGTGTATCTGGATTGTAGCCTACATGCACAGACTGTCAGTTCAGTTACAGTTAATTTCAGGCATGAAAGAACAAATAAACTAAGCTGCAGAGAAAACAACAAATTTGTCAACTTCAGTTTTAATTCACATGAACCTTGTCTGCTGCCACACTGACCAGTGTGTTAGAACATAATGACTGTGTTTTCAGTGGTCCAGCAGAGAGCAGCAGTGTAGAAAGAGAGCAGGGGTTAATGATCTGTTCTCTCTGCTGAGATAGCCTTAAATTAGCCATGCTCCTGCACCTCTGCAGCAGCACTGAAGTCAAGCGGACCATGTGTAGGCTGTGTTCTGACTCACTGACTCCGTCATTTTAACACTGCCACTGTCTTTGATGGGGATAATTGGAGGATGTCAGCTCAGTGGTTCAACTTGCTTTTGTACAAATAAGTTGTGGCCGTTTACTGAGCTATTATTAATCTTTATAAAGGTTGAAATTATTCACCACTTTGTGAAAAGAGATTTTTTTGTATGTGTGTAAAAATAGTTGATAATGTAATTTACAGGAATTCAAACCTTTTTTTTAGGCCTGCTTTACTGAGGGAACAACACTATCATTATTTGAAGAAAGGTTTACGCCACCTCTCTGATGCATATGAGGTAAACAATGGCAAAAATGTCTTTCGTTATTGTTTTTTTTCATATTTTGAACCACATTTTATTTTAATATTTTGATTTTAGTTTCATTAAAATAATTTTGTGAATACGTTTTTTGTTTATTTAAAAGGAACAACACACATTCTAAGTTATGTTAGTTTCAGTTTTGATAATAGAAAACTAAAGATTCTGCCATCCTGATATTGATTTACATTTTTAATCACACACACAGATATGCGTATCTGTGTGTGCATGTGTGTTAGTTATATGTTATATGGAATGTGAAAATCATATAGAGATTTTGAATGCATTATGTCTAGTTAAAATTACACTCAAAACAAGTGTACACAAAGTCATTATTTATCAACAGCCTTGTACTTTTTACCATCATGTAATGCATTACTTGTACATGAGGGCAGGTGGTTGAGAACACTATGCTCCTAGTTTTAGTGTATTTGTATGAGAACATCATGTTCCAGTGGGGTTCAGTGTGTGTGAATGCTGGTAATGGCTGCTGAATCTGCATGTTGTCTGGCTTCAGTGTTTGGATGCCAGCCGGCCTTGGCTCTGCTATTGGATCCTGCACAGTCTGGAGCTGCTCGAGGAGCCTGTGCCGGCAGCAGTTGCGTCAGAGTGAGTAGCTGTCTTTCTATGAACATTTCGCTGTCTGTGTAAAACGTGGGCAGGTGGTCAGATTCCCTTAACAGTTGTTTTCTTTGTCTTAATGTGACCACTACAAATAAAGTAGTTAAGTAAGGTTATCACACACATACATTCTCACCCATCAGAACCATACATTAGATATAGCTGCTGTGGGGAAAGCTTCTCTGTCTAAAGTCATCTTTACACAGCCAAATTAATTAAGGCAGGTCTGTGTCTGCTCAGAATGCCGCATTAAAGTAGACTTAAAATATGCCGGGTCTGACCCACCTCAATCCCTAGTATCAAAGGCAACAAAATGCTGTGTTTTGATTCAGTGTAAATGAAACCGTGCTGCTCTAAGCAGCGTTGTTGTCATGACAACACAACGGCCTCATGTCAGCTCGAGCCAAAAACTCGTAGCCTACTGTAAAGTAAGCTTCATTTGTTTTATCTACTATTAATTTAAAAGAATTCTATGAATAGGGAAATAACTGGTCTGACCTCAAAAAAAGCTAATTTTAATAACAACAGAGGATGAAAAAAACTGCTAATTAACAGGACCGCTGAGGCTTTTGGATTGACTGGGGACAATGAATATCATAAAAAAAATTATAACAAAACCTACATGGGTTTGCGCAGGAAGCAAGACTGGAATTTCTAATTACTTTCTTTTGGAAGACAATAAATCCATTGATTGTGCAATTTTAGATTATTTACAAACTCAAACATTCTAACACCAAATGTTAAAGCACCCCTAATATGTCATTTATCAGTTATTATTAACAAAGTCCCTTTAAGGCAAGTCATTTGACTCTGTGGCCATCTTTGAAATGCCTTTCAGGCAGTATGCTTGAGCATTCTGTTTGAATAGGAAAACATCAAATTCTCCAAAATTGCTTGCCAAGCTTACTATTAAAGTTCATATTAGGAAATAACAATAAAATTAAACTGTCTCTTTAGTTTCATTTCCAAACATTCAAATCACACAAAATCTGCAGAAAGTCACATATGGTCTGAGCCCCTCCCTTGGAGAATTGGTGGATTGGCTCCTGTACTAGAAGGCGGTGCTTCATTCGCCATTTTAACCGTTACACTTTTCCCCATTCAAAACTATACGAGTGGCATGTCTTGTGTATTAATTAGCTCTGTAATAAGCGAGATAAAGTAGAATAAAGAATTGAAGGGAAAAAAAAGAAGTAGAATAAAGCCCTCCATGTTGTTCCAATCCTCTGAGACTTTTGATCATCTTTGGAACACAAATTTAGAAATTTTTGATGAAAATTGAGAGCTCCCTCATCAAAGACTGCAATGGTCCCTAGACTTTAAAAGTCTAGAAAAGGAACCAAAAACACTGTAAAACATTCCATGTGACTTCAATGGGTCAACTGTAATCATACTAAGCTCCAACGTTTGTGCACCAAAGAAAAAAAAAAAATGGCTTTGTTCGCCTATGTCTTCTGGATCACATCAGGGTGTGCATTTACTACTTGCAATACGATGGTTGTGCGTTGCACTGCTGATTCAAATGGCAATATAATAAAGTAGTAAACACACACCCTGACAAGGAAAAGATGATATTTTTATAATTGTTTGCTGCACAAAAGTGTTCTTGGAACTTTGCATGATTTCAGTTGAGCCACTGAAATCACATTGAATGTTTTAATAGTTTTAACATCTCTTGACCATTGCTGTCTATGGAGAATGAGAGAGCTCTCAGATTTTATCTAAAATATCTTAATTTCTCAGGGGATTGAAAAAAGCAAGGGTGAGTAATTAATAACAGAATCTCTTTTTTGGGGTGAACTAACCCTATAGTTCATATCACATTTAAATGCTGTAGTTGTTCATTTAACCATACCATAAATGTGGTGGTCTTCCAGCGTGTGCCAGTTCTTGGCCAGATGTCAGGCCCCGACAGGTGGTTTTGGTGGAGGCCCTGGTCAACAGGCTCATCTGGCTCCCACCTATGCAGCTGTCAACGCGCTCTGCATCCTGGGCACGGAGGAGGCCTACAATGTCATCAACAGGTTTCATGTTTGCTTTGTATTATCACCTGTTTACCTCCAGGTGTTCCGTTGATCATATTGCCTCAACAGTTCATTTTGTTTGTCAGAGAGACACTCTTGGACTTCCTGTATTCAGTGAAGCAGCCAGATGGCTCTTTTGTGATGCATATTGGTGGAGAGGTGGACGTCAGGTGAGTTTAGCATAGTCTGAAGGATCCTCATACATCTCTTATTTCTCTGTGTTCTGATGGTACCATGAAAGGCATTTTTCAAGAGTGACCTTTTACAGAGAGATTAGTGCCAGAAACATTCATCATGTTCACCACAGGGCAACAATAAACAGAAAAGTCATTTTGGGGAGGAATTGGTTCCCACAGGCTATCATTTTTACTGTAATAAGTGGCTATCAAGATGAATAGGTGGTGATCGTTGTGTGTCTGATCTGATAGGAGTGCATATTGTGCGGCTTCTGTGGCTTCACTCACAAATATTATCGCTCCCACCTTGTTTGATGGGACGCACAATTGGATTATCAGGTAAATTGTTCACATTTGCTTTAAAACTTGCAAATTAAGTTATTTTGAGATTGCTTAGTTTAGTATTTTTTAATGCATTGTTTAACTGCAGAAGTGTTAATATTTATTTCTTGTATATTTTTTCAGCATTCATTGTATGTGATATTGTGACTTTTATCATTACAAGTTCCAGTATATTGGTATTTTCATTGTAATGAAAACCATATATACAGGGTTACCACACTTCTTCAAAGTACTTAAAGTACTTGAATTTCAGACATGTGGATTTAAGGCCTGGAAAGTATTTTAAAACAAACACAGGTCCTTAAAAGTGCTTGAGTTCAATTTGAAATTAAATTAATGGGTTTATTTGAACATTTGTAATTGTCATAAACAGAACAAAAAAAAAAACCTGAGAAATTCATAAATTCATTACCTATAAATTCATTACAAAAATATTTGAACAGGACTTTTTAAAACAGTCAAACTTTTTGAAAATTACTCTGACTTTTTAACATAAGTATTAAGTGTAAGTGAATTGTTAAGTACATTAAGGACTTTGTGGCGCTACATATGCTGGGGTATGAATTTAAAAAGTGCTTGATTTTAAATTAATGGTGCTTTAAAAAGTCCTTAAATCTGCTGTTTGTGAAAGTGTGGGAACCCTGTATATAATAACATCATAGACATTTGATTAAAATATATTTCACATTTTTTTAATTATTTAAAGTCATGAAAGTGCAAAAGTCTTATAATAACCGCCAGAAACACTCCAGGGTTTGAGTATGGCAATGAGTATTTTAGTGAGTGCCATATTAATGGTTAACAATTTGTTGACAAGAAAACGTTTCCAAATTTTCTGATTAATAAATGCATTGAGTATATGTTTTTCTCTCCTCTGGCCTTCAGCTGTCAGAACTGGGAGGGTGGTTTAGGTGGAGTACCGGGACTTGAAGCACACGGTGGCTACACTTTCTGTGGCACCGCTGCCCTCGTCATACTGGGCAAAGAACATATGCTGGATCTCAAAGCCTTGTTAGTAAGTCCTTTGTCTTGCCTTGTTTTCACCTTCTATTTAACCTGACTCTTCCTGTCCATTAGAGAGAATAAACTGAAGTTTATGAAACCCGTTAAAGGTCAGTCACATGTTTCCTGAAGCGTCTCATTACTGGTTCCTCGGGGACACTAAACATGCTTGAAAAATCATCATCATCAGTGTGGAGCAATGCTGTAGATGCTTAGATCAGCAGACTTCGACATGAAGGGATTTTACAGTCCCAGTGCACAGGCGGATTTGTCTTACCGATAAGACAGCAGCACTAATGATCTTCCTATGCTTATACTTGTAAACCTGTAAATTGGAGGATTTTCTCTCTTTTTCCTTCGTTAGCGCTGGGTAACAAGCAGACAAATGCGTTTTGAAGGCGGATTTCAAGGCCGCTGTAACAAGCTGGTGGATGGGTGTTACTCCTTCTGGCAAGCAGGACTATTACCATTACTCCACAGGGCTCTTTTTAAAGAAGGTGAGCAGTCAAACTCCATTTGAAGCATTTAAAGGGTTAGTTCACCCAAAAATAAAAAATTCTGTTATTAATCACTCATGTCGTTTCAATCCCCTGAGACCTTTGTTCATCTTCAAAACACAAATTAAGATATTTTCAAGGGCCTTCTGACCCTCCATAGACTGCAACAGTTGTAAGTCAATCAGTGTCCAGAAAAGTAACCAAAACCATTGTCAAAACATTCCATGTGACTTTAGTGGTCCATCTATTATCAAACGCAAAATTAAAAAGACTTGTTTGCCTATGTCTTCCATGTCAGATTAGGATGAGCATTTACTATAGGCAATACGACAAACCTTGCTTGTTGCAGTCTCTAATGGCAATGCATCATATAAAAGTGTTCCTTTGTATGATTACATTTGAACCACTGAAGTCACAAGGAATGTTTTAACAATGTTTTTGGTTCCTTTTCTGGACTCTGAACATCTCTGGACCATTGTCTATGTAGGATGAGAAAAAGACAATAGAAAAATCTAAAATCTTGATTTGTCTTCTGAAGAAGGCCTTAGGGGATTGGAAAAACATGAGGGTGTAAGTATTAGATCTGTGCAAGTATTAGACCTGTGCAATTTATTGTTTTCAGTATTTCTGAGGATTATTGGTAATGTTCATATTTTGGTAAATGTCATTGATAAATTTGACACTAAAATCACTAGCTGTTGAGAGCAAGCCTAAAAAAAAAAAGCAATTTGTACAAAATGGCGGATTCGTTTAGAAAGTCAGTCAATGGAATCATCGACTCACTTGATTTGTTCAAAAACAGATTAATTCATGAACAAAACACTACAATGTTTTGCTTTGAGATTCACAAAAATTCAGCTCTGGCTTTGTTTGGAATTTTTTCACCGGCAAAACAGAATATCTCAAATATAATAGACTTTGTTGAACTTTTCTATAAAATCAACCAAGCTGCTCTCTGGTTTCTGGGAAATTACTTTATATTTTACATTATTTTAATATGTTTTATAACTCTGAATATTTTTAGACTCTCAAGACATGTTTTTTTTGCAAAGATAGTGACATATTCTCTTACAAAATTATGTAAATGTAGATGTAAATATTGTACACTCCATTCCCAAGCCATGCTCAAAATTAGCACAGGACTATTTTTGCTTTCTTTATAGCCACCATGGTTGATGGACAAGTGTTATAGTGTTTGTCCATTTACAAGTCTTGTTGTCATACAGTCTGGCATAATGACACACTGTGACAGTTCTGGCACCTGCATGTTCATACACTCTGACAACCAACACTCATAATGGACATTTATAAACGACTGTTTTTATGTTTTTTCCCCATATATTTTGTCTTAATTTAAACCCAACATGTATATAAAGCACATGGGGTCTAGTGTTGGATTTATTAGATGAATCGATGAAAATATTGATGTGTATATAGGAGACTCAACGCTGAGTGTGAGCAGCTGGATGTTTGAGAGAAATGCCCTGCAGGAATACATCCTCCTCTGCTGCCAGAATCCTGGTGGAGGCCTTCTGGACAAACCGGGCAAGTGAGTACTGCGCTTACAGTACACACACAAATGCATGCGTGTATAACAGAGATTGTATGCTTACAGTCACTGGTAATGTCATGAAGCAGTGATTCTTTAGACTCCAAGACTGCCTATTCAATATTCATTCAAACACTCCATGTCTTTTCCAGTTGTTTGTGATTTAATTAATTAAAAGGAAAAATATTCTATATTTGTGGTTAGCCTGGACCACAAAACCAGTCATAAGGGTCAATTTGGAATTTATATTAGGAGAGGACAATCATTTGAAAATCTGGAATCTGAGGGTGCAAAAAATGTAAATATTGAGAAAATTTCCTTTACAGATGCATATTACTAATCACAAATTAGGTTTTGATATATTTATATATTTAGAAATTTACAAAATGTAAAAAAATTCAGCATGGAACATGATATTTATTACTTAATATTCTAATGATTTTTGTTAGAGAGGCACTGATCGACTGGCGAATCAGACGAAAAAACGTCTGACCTGCGACTGGTCTGGTTTGCTAGCGTCGCCATAGAGATGTGCACACTCACACCCTCATAGGTCATCATGATTTGCAGACACAACCACCATTAAAAAATGTATGGTGCAATAAACTTAATCATAACTGCCAAATGACCTTTGCTTAAATACACAATTCAGCCAAACATTAGGTCGTGCTTCTCTGACGATGAGTGACCAGAGTTGTTTAATCTCGAGCCTTGTCACACACGCACCTTGTTACAAGCAGACGCAGTGTATGATTAAATACAGAATACTGAGAACATTTGGGCTGACAACCCTATCTGAGCAGGCTCTCTGCTCCTTGTTAAGGATGCTCAGTTTGATTAACAGTAAGACAGATTAATGCTATCAGATAAATGTTTAAAATGTCATTTAAGTTATACTAAATGTTTTTCTTTTAAGCTATTTTTAAATTATTTGCTTCCTGAGGATAGAAATTTGCTAGACATATCAGTCATTATTATGTTTAGAGAGAGAAAATTCAGTTACATAGAACAAGATAAAATGAAATTTAAACCACACTGAACTAAACTTCACTGAACTTCAACTCTGAAATCTGGACTTTACTAGAACTATGTTAAGCTGCTTTGACACAATCTATATTGTGAAAAGCACTATATAAATAAACATGACTTGAATTGAATTGAATATAATCAGAAAATAAGTAGTCCTATTTAAAAATAATAATAATAATACAAAGCCATACAATTATTAAACAAAATATTACAATTATATAAGTATATTTATCTTTGGACTATTGCTAAATGAGAAAAAATGTATAAGATATAAAGTTATAGACAGTGGAAAATTACAGTACATGTTTTTCTACATGTTGTTAATGCAGTTTGAGTGAACTGATGTTTGTTTTTTTATTATTATTATTATTCATTCATTCATTTTCTTTTCGGCTTAGTCCCTTTATTAATCTGGGGTCGCCACAGCGGAATGAACCACCAACTTATCCAGCATATGTTCTACGCAGCGGATGCCCTTCTAGCTGCAACCCATCACTGGGAAACATCCATACACACTCATTCACACACATACACTACGGACAATTTTAGCTTACCCAATTCACCTATAGCGCATGTCTTTGGACTTGTGGGGGAAACCGGAGCACCCGGAGGAAACCCACGCGAACACGGGGAGAACATGCAAACTCCACACAGAAACGCCAACTGACCCAGCCGAGGCTCGAACCAGCGACCTTCTTGCTGTGAGGCGAACGTGCTACCCACTGCGCCACCGCGTCGCCATTATTATTATTATTATTATTAATAATTATAGTTCTTAGAAAAACAAATCTATATCTGCAGTCAATCAGAAATTGCAATCGGTCAAGAAAATTGCAATCGGTGCATCTCAAATTTGGCATAAAATAAAAATGTATAATTTTGACTCATACAATGTATTTTTGGCTATTCCCACAAACACTGACTATGATAACAGACAAAAATATTGTATAGCCTGAACACCGCAGTTATTGTCTGAATGATTAATTAGTGAATCTGTTTTTAAATGTGTTTTTTTTATTTTTTTTATGAACCTGATCATTAGAATTAAGAAAAAAAAAAAAAGAGTTGCTTTGGGATTTTGTCTTTTTACTAACTGTGGAGGCCGAACCAGACTTTCCTAGCAGTTTTTATTGATTCCCCACAGGTCTAGAGATTTCTACCACACAAGCTACTGTCTGAGCGGACTCTCTGTTGCACAGCATTTCGGAAACAAAGACCTCCACAATGAGTTGATCCTTGGTCGAGATGAGAACAGACTGGTAAAAGATGCTTACGATTCATTTGAACCCATTCTGCATTGCGTATGAAGTATCATCACAAGTAAATATTCTCATATTTCATCTCCTTCAGGCACCAACTCATCCAGTTTACAACATCTGCCCAGAGAAGGTTGCCCGTGCCATTGAGTATTTCCACCGGTTACTTGTCCCAATTCAGACAGGAGCTACGCCAAGTGCGATGGACCAGTCATAGACTTTATCTCCTTTTCTACCGTAAACATATTTGGGGATTTGTGCTAGCTTGAACTGCGCAGAGGAATCCTCTGTAAATGCTGTAGCCAAATGTCCTTTGCTGGTGTGTACAGTGTCTGCAGATGGAGAAACACTCTGAGGCCTGATCTGCTGCAACTTCAACATGAGGTTATGGGTTTTAGCCAGGATAAACAGTAGAGACTGACTAGGCAAGGTGTTTTTTCGTGCACCAGTCATTGATTGATATTTTATTGCACATGCCAGCTTATTTTGGGCAAATATTCCCAGAGTGCATGTGGCAGTGGGTTCTGGACAGAAATAAAGACTTGGATGGAAATTAGTTTTATTTCTTGGTCACATAGTGGGCTGTTTATTTTTGGGCTTTATTAAAAATGATAAGGTAACTGCTAGATATTTGAATATAGTAGTTCGGGGGTCAACAAACTCTCAGCCATAAGTTGTTTACTTTATGTAAATTTTGGCCTTTAATTAGGGGTGTGCGATTTTTATTTTATTTTTTTATAAGTCTTTTTATTTTATGTGTTTTTATCTTCGCTGGTTTAGGACTGTCCTAGATAAACCAATATGACACTAAAATGTAAGGCAAAACCCTCTCTTAATGAATGATTCACTGAATCCCTGGTTCAAATAATTCAAAATGGATGATTCCTAATTATTCATAACGATTCATTTAAAAGCTAATTCTTTCAGATGTTCAAATGTTCAGTAGTATTTTCCTTGTTGAAAATGAAAAAAAATAATAATAACAACAGTTCATGGCTTTACTACAAATAAAACAAACAAAAATCATGGATTTGTTACACCATCCATAATTTTAACATGGAAATTTATACACAAACACGAGCAGTTTTTATTTTTACGTGTTGTCAAAAGACTTTTATTTATTTATTGAAAAAAACAGTATCTCCAGCTGCACAGGACCATCCACATCAAAAGCTACTGGTCAGTCCACGATTCAGCAAACATTTGAAAAACAAATCAGCCGGCAGCTAGCTCTCTGTAACTCTCACACGGTCGCCTAAGCTAAGCAGGGCTGCGCCATCCAGTACCTGGATGGGAGACCACATGGGAAAGCTAGGTTGCTGCCGGAAGTGGTGTTAGTGAGGCCAACAGGGGGCGCTCAACCTGCGGTCTGTGTGGGTCCTAACACCCCAGTATATTGATGGGGACTCTATACTGCTCAGTGAGTGCCGTCTTTCGGATGAGACGTTAAACCGAGGTCCTGACTCTCTGTGGTTGTTAAAAATCCCAGGATGTCCTTCGAAAGAGTAGGGGTTTAACCCCGGCATCCTGGCCAAATCTGCCCACTGGCCTCTGTCCATCATGGCCTCCCAACCATCCCCATAGGACAGTTGGCTTCATCACTCTGTCTCCTCTCCACCAATCAGCTGGTGTATGGTGTGCGGTCTGGCGCAATATGGCTGCCGTCGCATCATCCAGGTGGATGCTGCACACTGGTGGTGGATGAGGAGATCCCCTATTATGTAAAGCGCTTTGAATGTCTAGAAAAGCGCTATATAAATGTAAGGAATTATTATGCACCTTCATCCAAGCATTCTATGAACCTGAACAGTGCAGTGGCTTTAGTCATTATCCAACAAAACGTTGTCGTTTTTTTTAATCCAGACATTTAAAAAGAACTTACAGTAATTACAATACTGTGATATATCTATCCAAGGTTATCATACAGTCAGAATCTTAATTGTTACTTAATATTAAAAACTTAAAACAGTTGCAAAGATTTCACTAGCACTCTTGCTTGTGTGATAATGGCCTCCTTATATTCTTAATGTGTTAGGTCACCCAAAAATGAAAATTAAATAATTACTCACCCTCGTGTTGTTCCAACCCCCTGAGATCTTTGTCCATCTTCGGAATGCAAACGTATATGTTTTACATAAAATCTGAGAGCTCATTCATCCTCCATTGACAGCAAGGTCAAAGTCCAGAAAAATACACCAAAAAAAACATCCTCAAAACAGACCGGAATATTATCAAGCTACGAGAATACGTTTGAGCGCACATAAAAAAAACCAACGACATTATTAAACGTGTTTTCTCCATCGTTTCATCATAGGGTGCAGGTTCGTTCGTGTGTTGTGCTTGGCCGCTCTTCTGGCGTATTACTTCGGATGTACATGTGCACCTTTGTTTCAAACAGGAAATCGCGCAGTGGCAACCGGATAGGTATGCGTCACTGCACAGCGCTGTTAGCGGATAATTAAAAACTACAATTACAATATTATCGCTGACGATAAATATCACACACCCCTATTAAGCAAGTAATTACCTAATACTAAACTAATTTGCTGGTATCAAAACAGAATGGCTTTGCATTGTAGGCTACATTAAAATAAGTTGTCACTTTTTTACGTCTTCCAAAACATGTGACTGTTTGTTTTGTTTTGCAGAACTGCTAATGAAAGTGAAAGCAGCAGTCAAATTACAAACACATTAAATAATCCATAACAATTTTCCATGTTTGGAATAAGTTAAATTCTGATAAGTTCTCTCTTGATAAGAATGTTTGAAAATACAGCAATACTTACAATTTAATTTTCATTTATTCCTTACAAAACGACTTCCAACCACTTGGATTGCCGTTCATGTATCCACTTTTCAAATAAGTCACATGAAAAGATTACACAAGAGACACCAAAGAGTCAGTTTTGGACGAGGGGCCTTACAGTCTAAATGACTTGGAACCAGTGAACCGCTGGTATACATGAACCACACAGCGCATGTAAAGGATAAAATAGTTTTATTTATATTCTCAATGTAAAGGTAGGCCTCAACTTGCAAGACAACTGTTGGCAGTATGTACAACATACCTGTAATTTCCATGGAATGGAATCAGACAAAGAAAGACCTACTCTGTTCTACTAATGTCCTAAAAGGGAAATATGGTAAAAGATATACACGCGCGCGCGCGCACACACACACACGTCTCCTAGACACTCAAAATGCAACTTTCGCAGTGTGCAGCAGTCAAATTTCCAATGAACATTTAGAACATTTACCTTTAAAAGTCACAACATGAATCTACTCTTTCAATATTGACTATCTTTGTGGAGGGGAAACATTATTTGGAACGTTTATATTCCCAATATGGAGTGAAATACATAAAATACATGTTTGGGAGGCTCAGATGACAAATGCAAAATATATGCTTCATCATCACTTTTTAAACCCTTTTTTTTTTTTTTAAGAAAAAAAAATATTTTTCCCCCCAACCTGTAAACTTCACTACATCAGGCTAAAACAACAAATACAACACAAGCTCAGCAGCCTTCCCAAAAAGCATGTTGATTTTCTTTTTTTGTTTGTTTTTTTAAATAAGGGATTTTATCGATAACGTCAAAATGTATCACTCATCCCATAGGTCTAACAAGAGGGTACATTGATAGATGCTTCAAAAACATTCCTTTATGGAAAAAGTAACAAATATTTAGAAAGGCAAATCACTCAGGACAATTTATCTAAGGGTAGGTTCTAAGCAGGCTTTAAGATATTCAACAAAAACGTATATTTTAGCAGTGCTAGGAGTTGTACGCCTCATTCGCCCTCTGGGATTTCAACCTGGAGGGATTGTAGACAAGGGTACAAAAACCAAAACAAAAAAAACAAAGCATCAAGTCCTTAAGTTGCAAAGCTGCCTCATTTTGGGTTTAAAATCATCGTTTGTTGTTGCGTGTGCCAGGACGCAAGATGGACGAACACAGTCGGAGAGGGAGAGAGAGTAAAAACAAGCCATGTTTTCTCCTCCTTTAGCAGACGTCCCTCGCTCTCGAGTTTCTTCAGGCGTGGAATCGACATTCACTGAAAGAGATTGATCATCAAGGTGGTTTGGGGAGATTGAGGTACACAAAATACAACATGAAACAGGCCATTGCTGTGACTCTCCCTCCCCTCAGTGGATCCAGGGTTTAGCTATCCTCCGGGCGGTGCTTCTTCCGGGTGCGCTGTTCCTCTGGCTCGGACTCGGAGCTGGAATCAGACCCGCCGTCAAAGGCCGACACTGCGCTGCCCTTGGGGTTGGTGTACAGGCTGCTGTCTGAAGAGTAGTTGGCCTGAAGCTGCGTGGTCCCTTTGACTTTCTCCAGTGCCCGTACTGGAAATTAAACAAACGGCATGTTTTGGATGTGGCACGAGGGAACTGCAACAGCAAAAAGGCAAGGAATTACACATACCTTGTTGCTCCAGCAGGGCGTTCTGCCTCTTCAGGTCGTCAATGTCCTGCTGGTGT
>CAIGQV010018299.1:4727428-4747506 GCA_903798115.1 Danio jaintianensis | reverse complement strand
AACAACCCAAGGGTGAACAACATAACATTTTTATTTTTGGATGAACTTTCCCCTAAACTCTGTCTAATATACAATAAGGCAAAGAAATCAGAAGCAAATAGTTTTTAAAATACTGAAAAATCTTGAATTTAATTCAAAACTTAATTGCTTAAGTAAATTCATGCATCACATTAATGTAATGACAATAGCTATATGATCAAAGTCATTATTTAGTTTATAAAGATTAACCACACCAACAGCAACACTACCTTAACATGTAAAAATGGAGCACAGTCAAACAAGCAATAATCAAACAATAACATGCCTATATAATATTTAAAACTTTGTATAACCAGCAATTCTCAGATTTATCACCACTATTATAAATCGCCCATCTTCCTCATTTGTAATCCTCTTTGGATAAAATGTCTCATTAATACATGTAAATTAATATCACCTGATAACCAATACGAGCAAGTGTCCCTACTCTTAGGACTTGAGTCAAATTTTTATAAACTAAAATCTAACACAATCCTGGCACTTTTGCATATACAGCATAAAAATACATAGCTCCATCTTAAGGGTCAAACAACAATTTACACAAGACTCTTGAGCCCTCTGTTTCAGACATGAGACACAAGAGGAAGGAGAAACCGCATTTCTCCCTGTAATGGCTTCCTGGCACCACGCCTGTACTTGGATCACATCAATCAGTCCGGATCTACTGTGCGCTTAATTCTCTTTTCACTCACACCTCCACTCAACTTCAATTATCATGGAAAGCCACATTAACCATGTCATGATAGCATTTAAACAAGTCAAAAATTCAACCGTTTCAGCATAAAACAATAGACATTTCAATAGCTATGTTTCCATCCAAAAATGCGAATTAACTTTATGCGCTAAACTGGAATATCGTATAAAAGTCGTGCGAATAAAGCAGCGTTTCCATCCAACGAGTCAAAGAGAACAAAATCGTCACTTCCTGATTAAATGGCGCCAAATATCAACAGTAAAAACGGAATTTGCTGAGGTAGGAGAAGCTGCGTGAATCTTTTCTTCATTTAATAAATGACTTGCGCCTCAGAAGGCAACGCTGACTTGCAGTGAACGCGTGGCGGCGTTTGAAGGCGTGACACGCGGAGCACAGACGCTCTTAACAATTCTGGAGGTCATTAATAATATAATAACACTAATACTGAAATGCTTAAGGCATTTTAGAATGACCAAAACAACATTTTAGATGTTTTACAATGTGGTCAGCCTGCTGGTTTGTCCATTTACACACATTTTTATCATCACATGATCTCTTATAACCAAATCACATGACCTTTTTTTAATGCGCATACTTTTACCGAACAAATTCCAGTGTTTCCATTGCAGTTTATGCGCATCTTTTCTTATCGAATAAAAAGTTTATCCTACTCAGTTATGCGCATACATTTTTTATGCGCATTTCCTAAATTTATGCGCATCTTAGCGTTTCCATCAACCGATTTTTTATGCGCATATCCAAAATGCGCATAAAAATAGGTGAATGGAAACGTACCTATTGTCAAGCAGCACACAAAACAAACATCCTTTGTCTACTTGTGTTCCTCATGCTTTTACCAATGACATTCACCAACCTTTTCCCCTTGCAAGGCGGGAACGGAATCCCGAAGGCTGTGAAAGCTGTCTTTGATGTGGTCCCTACGTTTGCGCTCCAGCGCATTGTGGTGTGCCCGTTTGTCTGCCTGAAATGAGAGAATCACAGCGGCTTCAGCCTCTTCACTTGTCATAGTGCCATCTGGTAATAGTGCTAATTATAAGGAAACATTTACTATTACTATAAACGTTTAAATTTAGTTATAGATTTTAAAAATCTCAAAAACTTGAAAAATCTCAAAATGGCCAAAAGTCTAGCTACTTTGTGTTTACGTACAGCGCATATGATGAGAATTTTATCATTATCACAACACATGCAACAAGCCAATTATTCTGAGTGAGAACACAATGTAAACTCCGTGTGCACTACTGTTGTCATGATACTGGAATTTCGAATTTCTGAAATTTTAAAAACGTCAATTTCCCACTAACATTTGAGCACTGTTGAGTGCGTACTTAAACACAGCTGATTTGGCCAGTGTGTTCACGTGCTCAACAGAAATGACTGTGATTGGCCGTCATCAGTTCACTATTCTTCACTGTGTGCAAACACAGATACAGGGACACTGGAGCGTTTCAAAGCAGTGTTGATCAACTGGTGTGTCTGAGCTGACATACAAGCAATCCGCTGATGGATCAACTGATCTTCGTGGCTTTGAAATGCTCCAGTGTCCCTGTATCTGTGTTTGCACTCTGTGAAAAGCGGTGAACTGGTGACCTTCATGGCCAATCGAGACATTTCTGTTAAACACGTGAACACAATGGCCAATCAGCGGTGTAAGTACACGCTCAAAGGTTAGCGTGAAATGGACATTTTTAAAATTGGTACAGAAATTTTTTTACAAAAATTTACAGTAGAAATTCCAGTATCGTGACAAAACTAGTATGCACATGCACTTTAAATGGCTTTAACACTACTTTGCTTCAGCCCAGTTCAGTGGGAAAAGAAAGAGAGAATATAGTACAAGAACAACTAAAGTCGCTTTTCCACTGCCTGGTGCAGTACAGTTTGGCACAGCTCAGTTCAGTTTGCATTTCCACTGCAGTTTAGTCCTGCTTAAAGCAGTGGGTGTTATTATCGCTATAGTTGTGCTGCCTCTACTGCCATGGGTCCCAAAAACACTTTTTCATCCCACCCTGCTGGATCTGTTGCTCAGTTACCAATGAGAGGACCGTATGAACTTATTCAATTGACCAGGATGCTGTCAGTTCAGGTCTTTTTTCTCACAGTGGTATAAAAATGGTTTGGTAGTGTGAATCAACAATACAGCAGTGGCTGCTACTAACTAGTTAATTATAGCAGGTTTAAAGTCTCATAACAAATCCAATGATGCTGGTAGTGACTACTCTAGGACTAATCAGTGATGAGCAGTGTGTATCCATCACGTTTTGGGTCGCTTTGTGTTAGAACAAAAAAAAAAAACAGGTATGGAATGCAGTAAAAAAAAAAAAAAAAAAGATTGACAAGTTTAAAAAAAATTATTTTAAAAAAGGATGCCTGTTGACAAGTGCATGTGCTAGTGATTTTTAAATATGCGCAACTCTGATTTAAATGAGCACAAAGAATATTTAATTGCTCAAAACCCTGCAAACACTGGACAAGCATAAATTTGCACATAAATGTGTGTGTCCTTGTGTTCAAGGATGCCACGAAATAAAGTATACTCTGAAAGGCTGTAAATTTGATGGTGTGCATGAACACCAACATATGCATTAAAAAAAAATCAGTATCCTTTTGCCTCGAGTTTTCATGAATATCTAAAGATTAAGAAAAGTTGTTTTCCCCTACTTATTCTTTTTTTCAGCACACCTTAAATATGTGCAATTAATTATAATTTTGTTCATTCAAGACAGTGATGCGAATCAAAACATCTGCTTTTATAAGACAATAACAAAAAGATTGTAACCACTTAAGGTCTCATTGGAGCTGAGGAAAACAACTGGGCCACTGGAGTCCAATGTCACTGGGTTTGGCCAGGACACTGTTATTACATAAAGGCACAGCTGTAAAACCTGTTTCAAATCCAGTGACTCATTACAAGTGCCTCTTTTGCATTCCATGGAAAAAGAGACAAAACGAAAGCAGGTATCTTAATGCTGAAGTGCCACCAGGCAGCACAAAGACATTCCAGTGTGTATGTGGCACCTGAAAGCTTGAGGTGTGGCCACAGCAATACTGGCAGATCCAGGCTGTTTGTCTGATGTCTAAAAGGATACACTGTACACCGCCAGTGTCAGGATTGAGTTACATGCATGTGAGGTGGCCACCAATTGCTCAACACTTCAAGGGCTATTCTGCATGCAAGTATAACAAAACTCACGTGGCAACCCCCTAATTCTATAACATAAAGGGCATGAAGGACTATAAATTACACAAGAGGCAAAACGACAAGGCCTATTGTCGAAGAAAGCTTTCTCTGAATATAGCACAACATGCGCTCCTGTTGTCTTATGATCTCAACATCCTGATAAAAAAAAAAATTTCCTCCCAGCACAAAAAGGATAGGGAGATAAACAGGACTGTGGGGACATTGCAGACCTTGTGTCTCCAGTCGACCCAATGAAAACTCAAGGTTTGTAAAAACAAGCCCGCTTTGTGACAAGTGCTATTTTAAAGGTCTAGCCGTGAACCCCTTTCAAAGACTGACCTGGCACAATTTTAAGTGATACTTCAATCGAAAATTCACTTATTCACCCTAACGTTGTTCAAAACATGTATGACGTTCGAATGTGAAACACAAATCATGTCTTTTGGTCCGTTCAATGAATGTCACTAAAGTCTTATGTCAATCTGGATTGCATTAACTTTTATTGTGTGGGCAAAAATCGTTATTCAAAACATCTTTTTTGTTCCACAGAAGAAAAAGCCATATGGATTTGGACAACAGGAATGGGAGCAAACCTTGACAGAAATTTCTCTCTCTCTTAAACAGATTTTCAAGTCGGGAGGTCAAAAACAGCTATGCAAAATAGCCTAAATGTTCTCTTTTAGCAGGTTTTATCAGTAGTAGAGTCTGTCAATCATAAATGTGAAGGGGTCTACAAGCCCATTTCCAAGAGCATTACGGGCAAATGATATTTTGGGACTTTATAATTTGCTATACAGAAATGGATATAAATAGGCTGCAAATCACCATTTAAATGATCTCAGTATACAAGTAGAAAACTGACTGTGGTCCCATTCCAGAAAATGAAAGCTAAATCTAATTTCCTGAAAACAATTTACCATTTATTACTGCATTTTATGCTGTGCCCAGTATTTCAGAGACATTTAACAGTTTCATCTGTCAAATCACTTAAACTATGTAATTATCAGGTTGTTGTTTTTTTTATAAGCTACTCTGTGCCACCACTATATTTCTACACCAAATGTTTCTCTTTAAAGAATTTTATTAAAGATAAGCTGAAGGTTATTGCACTTGATTGGGCCTCTGAATTATGGGATGTTATAAAAAAAAAGTGTTACTAGGGTTTTTTTTGTTGTTGTTTTTAAAGGCCATAGCAAATGCATGAGCAATGTAAGGAAAGCTTGTCAAGTCAACTTCCCTCAAAATTCACTGATCAGACTGGAAGGTTTAGTCATTAAAAACCCATTAAAAATGAATACTGCATCATGAACTTAATTTGTTCCTAACTTTTATCACAAGGTTTCTGCAGGTTTATGAAGGTCACTTTTAAGACTTTGACCAAAATGTAATTATAAAATGTAATAAAAAAATGTAATTATAAAAAGACACAATATGTGACCCAGTACCACAAAACCAGTGTTAAGTTCCAATTCATGGAAAATGAGATTTATGCATTATCTGAAAGCTGAATAAATAAGTTTTAATTGTTGTATACTTTGTCAGGATAAGACAATATTTGGCCAAGATACAGCTATTTGAATAACTGTGATCTGGGGGTTAAAAACTGTTTCAAGTTGTCCAAATAAAGTTCTCAGCAGTGCACATTACTAATCAAAAATTGAGTTTTGATTATGGTATAAGACTTACTAAATAACTTAATTGAACATGAGGTTTACTTAATATTCTAATGATTTAAAGTTTAAAAGAAAAATATATAATTTTCACCCATATAATGTATTTTTGGCAACATGAGACATGGCAACATGAGTTTGTGTTGCAGGGTCACATATGTCAACTCAATATGTTCTCTAAATTGACAGTGAAAACAATTTGAAAATACAACTTTGTATAGATCTCAATTACTTCTTATTTCACTAAATAAAATAGCTTGAATAACTACACTTCCAATAACCTGAATATGTATATAACCTACGCTCAAATCACACTGTGAAAAGTAATGTTCCTCGTCAGTATTAGTGTCTTGTTTTGCAGATCAAATTTGGAAGATCCTTAAACTATGATATATTTACTTAAGCAAAATGACACGAGCCTTGAAATTGATCAAAAATGAACTGAGTTTATGAATATAACAGCAAACAAACATCTGTCATTGGGCTCAAAAAAGCAACTTAATTCTCAAATTATTTTCATTTCCTATTGACAGATATTTGTTGTTGTTGTTTTAAGCATAAACTGAAGTGTGTTAAATTTATTGCAAAGCAAAATATAATATATTCCTTTTTGCCTGTTTAAATATTTATACTAACATATAACATATATGTAAAAGTAACATACTGCCGACAATACTTACTTGTTTCAGTGTATTCAACATTTAATGTCAATGCCATTACGAATTTAAGACTGCTCTAATTTAAGACCTTTAAAGGGCCACAGAAACTCTGTTAAATGCAGAAAAAAAATTTTTTATACAATAGATGTGTAATACTCTCATTTTTATAATGTATTAGTACACTGATTATTTACTACAGACAATATACAAAATGCCTTTGAGAAATAATAAGGGGGATGTTCCATAGGTTCGGTATTAATATTTAATGTTGCTTATTTATTCATATATTGTCTGATCTAACAAAAACAAGACACCATTGATGTGAAAGCCATAGATTTCAAGTGATAACCCTGCCGTCGTATATTTTCATCGTCTAACTACTGCGCCACACACACTGCGAGCGTCACGACACAGCAGAATGCTCGGATACAGAGATCTCGCTGCTGGCTTTCTGTGACGCGAGCGTTTGTGCTGTCGCGTCGCGCACTCGCAGTGTGGATGCGGCTCTCGCTCAATCAACCTCCCTCCCTCCTGCAGCAAGTGCCCTGCTGTCGAGCACTGAGCTCACCGAACCACCCAAAACAAGCAGACCCCGGTGCTCATCGAATCCAGCACATCCATGTCCCCCTTTTAGGCTTCATCCTATCTTGTTTTGTCTTCCACCGATGCAAATAAGTCACGGCGTTCAGTACCTACCCGGAAATAAATGGTAGCTAATCTCAAAAAGAGAAGATATTTTCGGCATTAAAGGCTAAACTGGATTAATTGCTCCGCTTATTACGCACCACACAGTGAAATCTCGGTGAATCTTCCTGTAAGAAAACAGAACAGAAAAGTACAATTGTAGCTACAACTGTAAGAGTGATACTTAACTGGCTATTTGATGGATGCAATGCACTGTTTTAGTACACAGAATCGAAAATGTACAGATACGGAGACGAGCATAGACTCGACCCCCGTGTTTAATCGCTCATCTGGATGGGTATTCTCAATAAACTGGCTGGCAATTTATTTCAAACGCTAGGTTGGCTAACTAGCTAGCAGGCTAGCCCCGTATTGAGGCTCAAGTATCGAAAATACAAGGTTTTATTTTCAAACATGCAGAGTACAAACAAAAATAACTATACTCACATCACTATCGACCTCGATATCATCGTTGTCGCTCATTCTTCGGCGAAGATAGATAAATCTACACGAAATGTTGTTTTGAAAACAACATGAAACGGGGCCCAAATCAAATGAACAAACAGGAGAGACTCACTGCTTACACGAAACGAGATCAACGGACTCCCCACACGTGACTCGCCTACACACGGACATTTACCGTGGCGTGTCACGTCTGTGATTGCGCCGCAGAGCATCGTGGGACTTGTCGTTTGTTTGAGTTACGCAGTCGTTGGATGTGACAACGAACCTATTGTGTGGGACTACAACACCCAGACGGCATTTCTGGGCGGAATCTTTACATGGGGTTGAAGGAAAGCCCTTATAGTGGCAATGGGTCGTGGTAATTGTAGTTCATTTACTTGCGAGACACGTGGAAATTGCTCAGCGCTGTTTGTGACTAATACGTCGGTCACTAATACTGCAAATATTTGGGAGTAATTGTAAGCTATAAATATGTAGACTATTTGGTAATTTTCTTGTTGTAGTACTCTTATCAGAACAATAAAAACACAAAAAAAACATGGATAACGACCATAAATGTGAACTTGGTGACAGTTTAAAATGACAGCTAAAAAATAAAATAAAACACGGTTTGGGTGTCAGTTTTTACTTGTACTTATTAATAATTCTATACAAAATCTCTGAGAATAAAAACAACGTTGTTTTGGCTGTTATTATGGACTTGAGGCATAATAATACCTCTGTACAAAATGAGAAAATTGCTGTTTTTGTGACAAATTTGATGTAATATAATGCATTTTAAAACAGAACTGATCCTGATTCGTTAATAGTAAGCGTAGTTTTATTCATAACAATGTAAAGCTGTGTCTAAGAAAACACAATCTTGATTCATTAGTAGTTCTTTAATTTAAAAAAGCCATTATCAACAGTGGGCGACGCGGTGGCGCAGTGGGTAGCGTTGTCGCCTCACAGCAAGAAGGTCGCTGGTTCGAGCCTCGGCTGGGTCAGTTGGCATTTCTGTGTGGAGTTTGCATGTTCTCCCCGTGTTCGCGTGGGTTTCCTCCGGGTGCTCCGGTTTCCCCCACAAGTCCAAAGACATGCGGTATAGGTGAATTGGGTAGGCTAAAATTGTCCGTAGTGTATGTGTGTGAATGAGTGTGTATGAATGTTTCCCAGTGATGGGTTGCAGCTGGAAGGGCATCCGCTGCATAAAACATATGCTGGATAAGTTGGCGGTTCATCCCGCTGTGGCGACCCCAGATTAATAAAGGGACTAAGCCGAAAAGAAAATGATTGATTGATTGATTATCAACAGTATGACCAGAGATCACTGAAAAATTCTTTAATAATAATAATAATTCAAAATCTTATAGTAAACAACTTTGCTGTTGTTATGACTGTGCTCGGACAAGATTAAATCTTTATAAAGACAATTGTTTTAACTTGAGTTTATAAGGGAAAACATTTAAAATTGCAGTCTTATTCAATTATCTAGATCAAATACAGCAGATTGTTTTTAAGTGTCATGAATTGGTGTTGTATATGACCATACAATATTCTTTATTTTTTAATATTTAGAATAAAAAAAAAACATTTATTTTTACATGATGTAAATAAACGGTCAATGACGATCAGCTGTCAGACTCCCTATAAGCAAGGCAGATAGTGTATTTCCCCCTCTCTCCTCAAAATAGTGCTACAGATAAGGAGCTTAAATGGTGGATTATATGAGCTGCTGGATCAGTAAAAGGGTAAAAACAAGCACATAGTTGTGTTCATTGCCCCACAAGGTCAGAGTACCAAACAGTGGGAATTGTGCAAACACACAAACACAGTCAGTGATCCTTTCACACATCTATCACCTATCCTCTACCACAGCAAACTGTAGGTAGAGACCCTAAACATCAAACATATTTTAGCATTTTTACTGTTGAACACAAAAGAAGATATTTTGAAGAATGTTGAAAACAGGTAACTTCTATAGTATGGAAGTCATTGGTTACCGGTTTCCATCATTCATTCATTCATTTTCTTTTCAGCTTAGTCCCTTTCTTAATCTGGGGTCGCCACAGCGGAATGAACCGCCAACTTATCCAGCATATGTTTTACACAGCGGATGCCCTTCCAGCTGCAACCCATCACTGGGAAACATCCAAACACACTCATTCACACACATACCCTACGGACAATTTAGCTTACCCAATTCACCTATAACCACATGTCTTTGGGCTGTGGGGGAAACCGGAGCACCCGGAGGAAACCCACGCGAACACGGGGAGAACATGCGAACTCCACACAGAAATGCCAACTGACCCAGCCAAGGCTCGAACCAGTGACCTTCTTGCTGTGAGGCAATCGTGCTACCCACTGCACCACCGTGACGCCCGGTTTCCAACATCCTTCAAAATATTTTGTGTTCAACAGAAGGACGAAACTCAAACAGGTTCAAAGAGGCCATGTAGATTTTCTGAACCCATATTTTGCCCATTGTGGTCAAACAAAATATGCAAAACATGGGTGTCAATAATGGCGTTTCATTAAAGTCCTTAGGGCAAAACCCCTTTCAGTCATTCCTCATGGTCTACCTCCATTACTAATGATCCATTTTTGCACTGCCAACAGTCTGCTCTCTAAACATTAATGTACTACAGGAGTCTGATGAGGGTGAGGGTGACTGCCCTAAAAAGCAGCTTTGTGTATGTTACAGCTCTGAGCTCAGACAATCTGCATTGACCCGACAGCAGTCCCTTCCCCCATTCCTCCTGAGGGGGCTTAATCTCTCCCACCAGCTTCACTTTCAGAGAAATGCAGTGCACAAATGATATACAACAAATAAAAATAATATTTATAAAACTGATGCATGCTGCCATAGTGCTTTATAATGTAAAAAGTGGCATTATATTAGAGAAATGCTAGTGAATGCTTAAAGCGAGTTTTATTACTCATAAGTGGAATAATTAAGGTAATTATTCTTTTAATTTTGTTTTATCATAAAGTTTACAGACACCTTAAATATTTTTTTCCAAACACAATGTTTAGTAAGTATCTTATATTCGACACTAGATGTCACTATGAAGTAAAAAATGTCTTGCAGGAGTAAACTTTTCAGAGATAGTTCAACCCAAAATAAAAATCATACTTATTATTTACTCTCTCTCTTTCCAAGCCTTTATGCTGCTGGCCATGCAAGGACTGGGATGTACAGTGTACAGATCCTTGCAACATGGGGCCATGCTTTATAATGCTGCAAAATGAGATGCTGTTTGTGAATGAATGGCACAACAATGGGCAACAACGGTATCTCTGCGCATTTAAAATGCCATCAATAACCTGTAGCTGTGTTCATTGTCCATAACATATGGCTGCACATACCATAACCCCTGCACATCCATGAAGAGAACACCATTCCAAAGTGTCAGATGCCATCAAATGTGAGCATTTGCCCACTCAAGTCAGTTACGATGACAAACTTTAGTCAAGTCGAGACCTGAGGTGATTGCGGTCTTTGGTATTTCAAGTTTATGGTGTTGTTTTGCCACAACGTTGCGGAAATAGAATATTTATAGAATACATTATATTTTAGACATCGCCATCACAGACTGTTAGGACATCTCCAGGATGCTTCGTTCTATCTGACTAGTAAGTGAAAATTCACATTTTAGCCATATAGACTCTTGCTCGTCCCGCTTAAATCACAGTAATGCATATCTGGCTAACCCCATAGAGACTGTGCCTGTTCCTCGTATTATTAGATCAGGAAATAAACTTACTGTGTGCTCTAGAAAAAATCTATTAAGAATCAAACCAGAAAAACTGCAAAAAAAATGATAATACAAATTTTTTAAAGCTTGGTCTCCTAAACATCAGGTCACTAGCACCTAAAGCACTTATCATAAATGAAATAATAACAGACAACAATCTTAATGCACTCTGTCTCACTGAAACCTGGCTGAAACAAAATGACTATATTAGTTTAAATGAAGCAACTCCTTCAGGATTCTTATATAAGCATGAGGCTCGTCAGACTGGTCGTGGTGGTGGAGTTGCATCAATCTTTAGTGATATTCTTAATGTTAATCAGAGAAATGTACTTATGTTTAACTCTTTTGAAGTATTGGTGCTTAATGTTATGCTTCCGGATATTATGAAAAAACCTATATTATCTCTCGCTTTAATCACCATATATAGACCCCCGGGACCCTATGTCAATTTTCTAAAAGAGTTTTCTGATTTTATTTCTGATTTACTAGTTAAAACTGATAAAATACTAATTGTAGGAGACTTTAACATCCACATAGATGATGCTAGCAATACATTAGGGCTCGCGTTTACAGATTTACTACAATCACTTGGGATAAAGCAAAACGTTGTTGGTCCAACCCATCGCTTAAAGCATACATTAGATCTAATTTTGTCTCATGGAATTGAGGTCATTGATGTAGACATTATACCACAAAGTGATGATATAACAGACCACTACCTAGTAGTTCTATATAAGCTGTGTTTACCTGAAATTAGCAGATCTGCACAGATATATCGCCCTGGTAGAACTATCGTCCCATCCACTAAAGATGAATTCACAAATAACTTACCTGATCTTTCTCTATTTCTAAATGCACCCGCAAACGCAAATGACCTTGATGTAGTAATCAGCAGTATGGATGCTATCTTTACTAACACACTAAATACTGTGGCACCCATCAAATTAAAAAAGGTTAGAGAGAATAAAACTACACCATGGTATAAGTCATACTCGCGCTCTCAAAACAGCAACCCGTCCCCTGGAACGTAAGTGGAAAAAAATAAATTAGAGGTCTTTAGAATTGCGTACAAATTTAGTATGTCCACCTATAGGAGGGCTCTAAAATCCGCCAGGGCTGAGCACCTCCGCAAACTGATAGAAAATAATCATAACAATCCTAGATTTTTATTTAACACCATTGCTAAATTAACAAATAATCGGTCATCCTTGGAACAAAATGTCCCACCGCAAATTAGTAGTGATGACTTCATAAATTTCTTCAGTGATAAAATAGAAGGCTTCAGACAGAAAATAGAAGATGTTAAACTTACGGCACCGCCTTATACTTCAGATCCATTAAACATTCCACTGAACCAAAATAATCTACAGTGCTTCAAAATCATAGAACAGGAAGAGCTAGATAAACTTATAAATGCTTCTAAACCAGCTACATGTATGTTAGACCCAATTCCAAATAAATTACTGAAAGAATTGCTACCTGTAATAGGAGAACCTCTTCTTAACCTCATCAACTCTTCTCTATCTTTAGGCCATGTTCCAAATCCTTTCAAGCTAGCTGTTATTAAGCCTATTATTAAGAAACCACAACTGGACCCCAGCAACTTAGCTAATTATAGGCCTATTTCAAATCTTCCATTTATGTCTAAAATACTAGAAAAAGTTGTTTCTGCCCAATTATGCTCCTTTCTGCAGATGAACAATGTTTTTGAAGTGTTTCAGTCAGGTTTCAGGCCTCATCACAGTACAGAAACCGCATTAGTGAAAATAACCAACGATTTACTCTTAGCTGCTGACTAAGGGTGCATCTCATTATTAGTTTTACTTGATCTCAGTGCTGCATTTGACACCATCGACCACAATATCCTCATAGATCGCTTAAATTCTACAGGTGTCCGGGGACAGGCTCTACAATGGTTTAAGTCATACTTAACTGACCGTT
Organism: Danio jaintianensis; assembly: GCA_903798115.1. NCBI lineage: Eukaryota > Metazoa > Chordata > Actinopteri > Cypriniformes > Danionidae > Danio > Danio jaintianensis. Next base: position 4,734,412 of record CAIGQV010018299.1, on the reverse strand, counting down.
ACCAGTTTGTGAATATAAATGGACAGCCTTCACAGGTCAGGCCAGTACAGTATTGGGTGCCTCAAGGATCAGTTTTAGGCTCTTTGCTGTTCACAATATACATGCTACCCCTGGGAGACATTATAAGAAGACACGGGATCAGCTTTCACTGCTATGCAGATGATACTCAATTATATATTTCAACAAAACCTGATGAGACATCTGAACTGTCTAAGCTAACTAAATGTATTAAAGATGTTAAAGACTGGATGACCAACAATTTCCTTCTCTTAAAGTCAGACAAAACAGAATTATTACTTATTGGGCCTAAATCCTGTACACAGCTGATCTCACAACTCGACCTGCAATTAAAGGGACACAAAGTTAGCATTAGCTCTACTGTAAAAGATCTGGGTGTTATACTAGACAGCAATTTAATCTCCCATGTCACAAAAACAGCCTTCTTTCATCTGAGAAATATCGCTAAGTTACGAAGTATGCTATCCATCTCAGATGCTGAAAAGCTAGTTCATACTTTTATGACTTCCAGGCTGGATTACTGTAATGCTCTGTTCGCTGGTTGCCCAGCATCCTCTATTAATAAACTTCAGCTAGTACAAAATGCAGCTGTCAGAGTTCTTACCAGGTCTAGAAAATATGTTCATATCACCCCAATTTTATCTTCCTTACACTGGCTGCCTGTTAAGTTCCGTATTAATTATAAAATATTGCTTCTTACCTATAAAGCTTTAAATAATCTAGCACCTGTTTATCTAACCAACCTTCTGTCTCGCTACAATCCAACCCGCTCTTTAAGATCTCAGAACTCAGGGCTGCTGGTAGTACCTAGAATAGCAAAGTCGAGTAAAGGTGGTCGAGCCTTCTCATTTATGGCTCCTAAACTCTGGAATAGCCTTCCTGATAATGTTCGAGGCTCAGACACACTCTCTCTGTTCAAAACTAGATTAAAGACCTATCTTTTTAGTAAAGCATCCACTCAATGCATTGCATAATGGTATGATGCATGAATCTGCTCCACGCAGGTTTTTGCATCTCGTTTATATACACTATAAACAGCAGCTACGCTAATTATTCTCTTTATTCTCTATTTCCACCTGGGGATACTCATCCCGAGGCCCCCAGAGACTATGCAGTGCCACTAATGCAATCCAAGACCTGTGAAGAGATGATCCCAAGGTTTCCATAATCCCGGACCAGGCCGTATCCTAAGCAGCTGCTGTGGTGGTCATGGAGGAGTGGAGAGCATGAGACTGATTCCTGTGAGACCCCAGTGACAGACGAGTCTTCGCTGACGTCCAGCGTTCTCCAGCCTCCGGCGCCTAGACTGCAGCTCTGCACAAGACGTTTGGCCATAGGAGAAATGGTCGTGCCCAACTGAGCCTGGTTTCTCTCGAGGTTTTTTTTCCTTCACTTTCGCAAATTGGTGAAGTTCGTTCCTCGCCGCTGTCGCCACTGGCTTGCATGGTTCGGGACCTGTAGAGCTGCGCATCGATGGATTTGCTCTTCAGTGTTTGGACTCTGAGCAGTGAAAATTAAACCACACTGAACTGAACTGAACTTAAACTCTAAAAACTGAACGGACACCATTCCAATTCACTATAATCTTCTATGTGAAGCTGCTTTGACACAATCTACATTGTAAAAGAAATTGTATAGAAATAAAGATGAATTGAATTGAAAAAACTGTTAAGACAAAATCTAGTTTTAACATGAAAAAGATACCTTTTTATCGCATCACGGTATACACACACACACACACACACACACACACACACATATATTATTTATTGAACAATGATATTTAATAAACATACTGTAAGCCGCTGTTATAAAAGGCAAAGTGCTGAAACCTTCAGCTTCACTGTTTGCTCTGAAACAGGTGAGTGAGACCAAGTATTGGCATTATATATATCAAAAATAACCACTCTGGAGACATAAAGCAAAGTCTGTGGAAGATTCCAGAAGAAGTGTCTGAGGTAAGGCTGTTCTCTGCAGGTTCATGAGCACTGAACTGTCCTGGTGCTCATATCCCAAAAATCATTGCAAAATCATTTTCAAATAGGTGCTATCTTTAGAAATAAACTGCATAACTGATGTACAATCATGTTACAATCTGTGACACAAACATTTTGTTGAACTTTTTGAATAATAAACTTTAATGATGTTTAATGATTGTATAATGAACTTTAATGATAATGATGCAGTTTTATTACTGCTAGATTACTGCTTTATTAGCACTGTACCAACTTACATAATGTGCTTAGAATCCAAAATATTCATGGCTCTATTAAATGAATGAATGCATGCAGTTCAATTATTATTATTATTGTTATAGATGTAATTGTCACAGAACTACATTGTGAATGGTCAGTTTTGTTTTGGTAGTATTCTCTTGCATTCTTTACCTTTCACAATTTCTCATGAAGGGGCGTCACGGTGGCGCAGTGGGTAGCACGTTCGCCTCACAGCAAGAAGGTCGCTGGTTCGAGCCTCGGCTGGGTCAGTTGGCGTTTCTGTGTGGAGTTTGCATGTTCTCCCCGTGTTCGCGTGGGTTTCCTCCGGGTGCTCCGGTTTCCCCCACAAGCCAAAAAACATGTGGTATAGGTGAATTGGGTAGGATAAATTGTCCGTAGTGTATGTGTGTGAATGAGTGTGTGTATGGATGTTTCCCAGTGATGGGTTGCAGCTGGAAGGGCATCCGCTGCGTAAAACGTATGCTGGATAAGTTGGCGGTTGATTCCGCTGTGGCGACCCCAGATTAATAAAGGGACTAAGCCGAAAAGAAAATGAATGAATGAATGAATTTCTCATGAAGAGCAAACTTATATGACATTACGAAACATTGAAATGGTAGAGGATGGCCAACTGGAAACAAACAAAAAAATTGTTTGTTCTTTTACATTGAGGTTTTAGACTTGTTTTTTATGAAACAAGAATCTTCCATTGGCCTCTCATGTGAGATAGTTCTGCATTGTGTAGGATGTGGTTACAGACAGAGAGTTGCATACAACATGAAAATCACAACCTTGCAAAGATTTTGGCTTTGAAACCTGGATAGGAAAGAACACATTTCTATTTTGAGACATCAGTCTGCGTAAAGTTGTTAGACTTCGAGTTAGTGTGATGCTTATCGAAATGTGTACAAGTTTCAGATCACAATCTCATTTCAAATTAGTAAAATGACTGCTTTTGTGGTTTTGAAACTTAGCAAAAACATTTTTTTAAAAAAAGGTTACATGTAACAAATAAGTATATTTTGGTTACATTAAGTTGCTTTTACAATGAGAAAAAAAAAGTCTGTCTGTATTTACTGTCTGTCTGTATACTGTCTGTATTTATTTGCATAATAATAAAAAAGTTAAACGAAATCTTTAAGCAACCATATCTGTTTTGCACATCTGCGTTCAGAAATGACTCCCCTATATTAAATGCAAATATGGCAACAGCTAAGCCCTCAAAGGGTTAAGTAACAAATGAGTTGGAAAAAAAATGCACCAGTTTAGAGGACAGATAGCAAACTTTTTTTGTCCTCCCACTTTACTCACTCTGGCTTTCTGAGAAGATCCTGCAAGTACTGAATCAACGGTAGGCTTGAGATGAATCTTTCTAGAAAGCAAACATGCTTTTAACAACTTTGCCATTGTTATTGTTAATTTGATTATTTAACCCTCTGTTTTCACCTCTCACAGCATAAAAACATTTCCAGTAGATCTCAAAAATGGTGGTCACAATCAATCCAATTGCTGAATTGAACTTTTCAAGCTTTGACCGGAGTGTTAACACCACCGCAAATGATTCTACATTCAATGACACTGCAGACAGGGTCATCCGCGTGGCTTTAATTGTCCTTCTTTTTATCACCATGGTGTCTCTGGGCTGCACAATGGAGGTCTCGAAGATCAAGGATCATCTCATCAAACCCAAAGGGGTGGTGATTGCAGTAGGGGCTCAATATGGCATCATGCCCTTCGCTGGCTTCTGCCTGGCAAAGCTGTTTCAGTTAAGTCCTATGGAGAGTTTGTCTGTGCTAATTTGTGGCTGCTGTCCGGGAGGAAACCTCTCAAATATTTTTGCTCTGGCCCTCCAGGGAGACATGAACCTCAGGTAATTGCTTAGACAATAAACACAGTCCCGTTGCAGACTAATGAGAGAGAGATGAACTTTGCCTTATTGAGATTATGTGATGCAAAAAAAAGCATGTTTACAATGAATGATTTTCTTTTAATGATTTGGGTTGCTATTAGAGAAATCATTCAAAATCAGAAGAACATGTTTTACAAGCCCATATGCTTGCATAAGATGTATGCAAACTAAAGCTGGTTCCCTGTGGTTCTTGGAATTTGAATTAGATTCGTTACATATATTATCATACACTTTATAGTACAATCTTTATTGGCATTGATGTCCCATAAAGAAACTTTAACAACCACAGAACATTTTTATTCCATAAAAGGTTCTGTACTGTTTATCTATATAGCTATATAGAGGAAAATGTTTTTTCAATTTTTTAAATAAACATTCTTAAGAGTAAGAAATTATTTTTTTTAACTGTTCACCTAAAGTTGTTTTGGGTCTGTCTACTGTGGAAAAAAACCCTTTAATTTTGAACAGTATAAATATATTAAATGTTTTATTATCAAAAAAAATTGTGAAACAAATTCTTATGAAAAACAAGAATAAAACAAAACTTTTGTCCATAAATAATCTTAAACAATTAACAAGATGTTTTTGGAAAATAATCTTGCAGGCTCATTCTCGTGGTTTTCTAATTGATCTTTTCTATAATGATATGAATTTCATGTAGTCTTGATTTATTGCATAACACATACAGTTCAGTGTGTGTAAGTGACTTATATATACATGTGATTATTATATTGTCATATTTTGACATCACACTTCTACCTAATGTATTATCTAAGTTACGTGAGTTTTATTCTAGTTTTTATTTTTAGTGTTCTGATTAAAAAAAGAAAATCTCTTCATGTTTGTTTAGTGCTGTCCTCTTAAGTGCAGTGCATCACCAAGTGCAAATGAGAGGATTTTTTAATTTTTTAATTGATTTTTACTAAAAGAAGAACAAGGTGAAATAATACATACAAAGATTTGACAAGACTTTTTCTTTTTTTTTGTGAGAGGATATTTATAATCTTTAATTTTCTTAACTATTGGGGCATTAACAGATCTCAAACACACATGCTTTTAAGCCCATAAGCTTTATACAAATCTAAAGTTGGTTCCCTGTGGTTCCTGAAATTTGTATCTGATTTGTTAAAACTACATATGTTATAATACTATACAATAAAGGTTCTTTGTTGGCATTGATGTTTCATGAACACTCATGAAACAGTGCACAAAAGGTTCTATAGTGGTAAAGGGTTCTTCAATTCAAACATTTTAAACATTCTTCAGAATAAGCAAGATGGTTTTTTAATGTTCATTGTTGTTTTCTTTTCTGGAAAACCAAAATGGTACCAAAAAAACACCACACCTTTTTAATAGTGTATTTATGTATTTTGAGCAAGACATCAATGTGGAAGCACTTTCTCTCTTATTTTTTCTCTCTTTCCCCCAGTATTGTGATGACTGCTTGTTCCACTGTCCTAGCGTTGGCCATGATGCCCCTCCTGCTCTACCTGTACAGCTGGGGTTTCTCAAACCTGGTGGATTTTGTTCCCTTCACTGGAATCATTTTCTCACTGATTTTGATCCTGGTGCCCTGTGGAATTGGAATCCTAATGAACTACCGAGTGCCCCAGTATTCTAAGATCATCAACCAGGTGGGAAATAATTCATGGATGACATAATTAATCAATTTATGGGGAAATGTATCATCCTCATGGATTGTTTGGATTCTTATTCAAAATGAGTCGATTTCTCAAGCGAAGGTCTGCAGAACAACCATAAATGTGCACTATACTTGAACTTACATCTAGACATAATTCCAATATAATAATCATTAATTCATTCATTCAGTCATTCATTCATTCATTCATTCATTCATTCATTCATTTTCTTTTCAGCTTAGTCCCATTATTTATCAGGGGTCGCCACAGCGGAATGAACCGCCAACTTATCCAGCATATGTTTTACGCAGCGGATGCCCTTCCAGCCGCAACCCACCACTGGGAAACACCTATACACTCCCATTCACGCACATACACTATGGACAATTTAACCCACACGAACACAGGGAGAACATGCAAACTCCACACAGAAATGCCAACTGACCCAGCCGAGGCTCGAACCAGCGTCCTTTTGTGCTGTGAGGCAATAGCGCTACACACTGCGCCACCGCGCCGCCCTATAATAATCTTTTTTTTTTCTAATTCTACGAGAATAGGGAACTTCACACAACAAATATAATGATATAGAGGAAAAATATAGCTGCAATTGCATGTAATGAAGCTAGTCAGGCATTTACCCTGCTTAAAAGAGTTAAAGCTTGAAGACTATTAAGCAGCAGTATGCCTTTATAATAAAAAATAAATGTTGTATTGAATAAATAAATATTGTACATTGATGTGGATGATAGTGTAGTTACTGTTATCTTTAAAGTTATCATTCATGAGGTGAATAGGTTTGATTTTCCTGTATACCCACAGAAGGGTTTCATATTTGAATGAATCAGCATTTTGAACAAATCGATTGAGTAAATTGTTCAATATTGTATTCACAAAAGCTGAAAACAGAGGCAAGAAGGCATCAAGTCACATCTTGCATCCTTAAGCTGCAGTCACACTAGACTTTGAGCATGCAAAATTATTTCGGACAGTGCTGTAAAACAGGAGCAAGATGAAAAGGGATGATGGGACAATTCATTCATGTTTTAAATTTCTCACATTATTCCATTTTTCATGTCACAAATGTTACTGTACTACGATGCATGTCAGATAACATGGCAGACAGTGACGGGGGAGGGCGTGGGGTTACCTATAAAACCTTTCTGTACCATGATGGAAATATTATATAAGTAAATGCTTTTGG
>CAIGQV010018299.1:4688347-4727028 GCA_903798115.1 Danio jaintianensis | reverse complement strand
CCAAAAGCATTTACTTATATAATATTTCCATCATGGTACAGAAAGGTGATACATATTCAAATAAATGAAGAACATGCATCAAAACATATCCAGACAGAACCTGAAGTAATACATATCAAAGCCATATCAAAATCTCATTCGGTTGAGTAAATAGAAGAACCCCCCACCAACCCCCCCCACACACAAAAAAAAAATGCCACACTAAAATGTGTACACACAATGGGAAATTAAACACATATGAATAGGCTGGTATATGATACGGGGTTCACTAATGTATAACAAGATTTCTTTATTCATGCACTGTGGAGGAAACTCAGTTCATTCTTTAACTTCAATTTAAATTTAAGCATCCACTTTACAAACTATTTCCACATGTATTCAATCAATCAATCACGTGACAAAAATAAACAGTTATTTAAAGATTAGTGTACCAGAATGACCTGCAAAGTATCAGAAACTCAAAAGACATTGATTTTATTATTTAGATCTGAAATGACAAGACTACTTGCTTTGCTTCTCATTCTGCTCTCGTACTTGGAATTTGTATCCATTATGAATTGGTAAATGCCTTTCTTCTGATAATACTTTGCATTACTCATGGTCAAAGTAACTGAAAACCACCGTATTGACTTGTCCATAAATGTATTCATACAATTACAGAATCTCAACCTTAAACAAACCTCAAAAACCACAATTCTACCCACTTCAGACATGAACTTAAAAGTAAAAACAAACCAAAAAAAAAATCACCCAAAAACATCAATGTCAAGCCATCAATTTACTCACCCTCAAGTGCTTTCAAACCTGTTTGAGTTCCCTTTTCTGCTGAACACCATTGACTCCAATAATATGTATTCCTATAGATGGCAACGGCTTTCCAACATTCATAATATCTCATTTGTTTAACAGAAAAATAAAACTCAAATTGGAACCACTTCAAGGAACAGTCCACTTTTTTGGAAATAGACTCATTTTATAACACTCCTAGGAGTTAACCAGTTGAGTTTGAACTTTTTTGAATCCATTCAGCCGATCTCCTGGTCTGGTAGGAACACTTTTAGCTTAGCTTTAGACTATTAGCATCTCACTCAATTTTCAAAAAAAGGACTTTTGATTATTTTCCTATTTAAAGCTTGACTCTTACGCTGGAATTAGAGTATAGTTCCTAATCATATCGGCCTAGAAAATAGAACTGTCAGTCTTAGCACACAATGTCACAATAGAAGAGTCAAGCTTTAAATATAACAATTATCAAAACTCTATTGAATTTTTGAGCGAGATGATAATGGTCTAATCTGATTCAATGATTTATGCGAAGCTAAAAAGTGCTCCCGCCAGACCCGGAGATTGGCTGAATGGATTCAAAAATGGTCAAACTCAACTGTTTAACTCTAACGAACTTGTAAAATTAGCTTATTTCCCCCAAAAAGTGGAGTGCTCCTTTGAGGTTTAGTAAAAGGAGCGTACATTTTCATTTTGGGGTGAGCCAAGCCATTAAAAAAACAAAAAAAACAACAGCTGTATAGTCCTGATTTAAAGCAACTCTCCTGTCAAATACCCTTCATTTATCATCAGAGCCTGTGTTGTAAAACTCCTGGCAAGGAGAGAATCTGCCCCTCCTTTCCTAGGACCTAAACTGACCAGAGACAGGACATATTGCTGTGATGGGACTTCCTCAGCCTCAGACTCAATGGCGGCTGTCAGTGGACGGGGAGCGGGAACGGGAACGGGAGCGGGAACGAGAGCGGGATCGGGATCGAGAACGAGGTGGACGCTGTGCTGAGGTTGGAGGAGATGCTGACTCAGGACGAGGAGCTTCTTTGGGCCTCACAGGAGAAGCACTGGCTGAACGGGAGCGACTTCTGGAGCGGTTGTGGGATTTAGGGCTGTGAGAACGAGAGCGGCTTCGAGAGCGGGAAGCGGAGCGGCCTCGGGAACGAGAACGGGATGAGCTGTTCGAGCGAGAGCGAGATCTGGATCTACAAGAAAAGAAAAACCAATCTATAATTTCAATTCAAAATCAAATATCATTCAATTCAATCAATATCTCACTATCCAGGTTTATGCTACATTTAAAAAATTATCTCCACAGCTGCATTTATTTGATTTAAAAAATAATAATAATAATAATAATAATATTGTGAACAATATTTTTTTCATCCTTTTTATGAAAACTATCCTCTGATGCATGAATTATTAAAGCCTCAGTCAAAAACTCTTAAGTGTTTGTTTAAAAATCCAGTTCTTCAAAAATATGGTATTTTAGACAGATACAGAAATGTCCAATTCAGTTGACCACATGCGCCTGAGCAATAAATAAAAAAAATTTAAAAAGAAATTTCATGTAGTAAATTGTTAAATACCAACTGTGTTTCATGTAAAATCCATGAACAATTATTTAATTTAATCCTCCGAAAAACATTTTAACATATTTACACACATTTTAAAGTCATAAAGGCCTAGCTTTTGAATCAAAATGCCTATAACATGGTCCGTTCATCAAACTTTATGATTTACTAAGCATATTATAGACTCTGCACACAGTTGTTTTTGGTGTGTTGCACATATGCACCATTGTGGCATCTGTTTGCATTAACAGCTGCTTAATTTAATATGCAGATTTGCTGCTTAGCAGAGGCTTATTACTTGCTTTAAACAACTGTGGTGCTTAATATTTTTTGAAACATTGATTTGAATTGACTTCCATGATTATTTGATACATAAGAAGTTCAAAGGATTAAGGATTTTAACATAAACGTCTTTACCGTTTCCAAAAAAAAAAGAAATAATCCTTTAATAACTCACTTTTTCCTGGATGCCTCAACAAGTTTGATTTTCCTTCCATTGATCTCCTTCCCAGACAACTTCTCCAGGGCATTTTTCAGATCACTATGAGAAGCAAACTCAACCACACTGCAGAAAGGTAGAAATAATCAATAAAACAGCAAAAGTAGGAGTACAGTATTAATCAAGATTTTATTGTATGTTTGGCAAACAAGCCACTGTGAAAGCAACAGAAAAGAAAAGACCCAACTTACCCTTCGTTAAGATTTGGCCGATGGGCATCTGCAAAAGTAACCTCTCCAGCTTGTCTCATGAAATCCTTTAAATCCTACACACAGCACATCATAATTCTGGAGTTAGATGATCACCTTTTACACTTACTAGGAAGTATCAAAGTTAATGAACAATGAAAGTTGGGGTCCGAGAACATCTCAGCTCAAGCTCAACCCTGGACCAAGTACAGTACGCTACACATAAACATGCAAATATTTCTTCAGTTTGATTTGAATGCAGCCAAAACAAAGTAGTGTGATATATATAGTTGCGCCTTATAAAATGTGTTTAATTGTCTCTCAAATTCTATTGTGTCAGTTTGAATATAGCTGTTGTTGCTTTTATTCTGTTTCTGGAATCTTTTAAATGTTTAAATTTCCTTAAACTAAAAACGTATCAAATGAATTGCAATCATGTAATCAGAAACTACGATACATTTATTTTTTTCTCAAATTCTGTTTTATTCCTTTTTAAATTAAAGCATGGATGAAAATTTGTTTTTAAAATGACTTTTTGAACATTCTATACAGTTACAGTGTAGTATTCTACATTAATGTCGTGATTTCTTCATTTTAAACCTTTTTGACAAGCTATTCTGAAAACAACTTTGGTGTTAAAATAAAAATATATATTTAATCATTAACTTAATTTTACATTATTACTTTAAAAACTACATTAGACTGTGCAGTTATAGTAGGTCATGCAAGATCTCTTCATAATTTCTTCAAGTTAAAGCAAACCTTTTTTGGAAGGTTTGTTTCTTTATGAAAACAGATTTTCTCAAATAAAATAGTAATATTCATTTACAAGTTGATTAGCTGTACAGCAACTCTTTACATTTATTCATCCAAATTCCACTGTGAGTTATACAGTAAAATTCATTTAAAGACTGGATTCTGGGTTTTTCCCATCAAAGAACTCATAGGGTCCTAGACAGAAAAGAATGTTCAAAGTGAAGCCAAGCAGTCACCTTTGATTCACAATGTGACAGACTGTGAAGGCACAAATCAGCCCGTTCCATGGTCTAACTGATTTCTATTCAAACCTGGCAAGTAACCCGGGCTTTTGAAATGTGCAAACACAAAGACCTCTGTATCTCATGGGGCCAAAATCACTCAAAGGAACAATGTTGACCAGGGAGATTTTTGGAACGCTTTGACATTCTCGGACCACCAAACTAAAAGAGGAACTAAAAAGCTCGTAATAAAAAGGCCCCAGATTTAGTAAAAGGTACATTTACATGGCAAATGCATTCTTACCAAAACACAAGTGAATACAGTGTGGCAGAGCACAGGCTTTCCTTCCATCAATCGTACCCTATTTGTGCCGTCCCCTCAAGGGCACCGAGCGTCAACAGCGAGGAAGAGATTACAGACTAATACCTGGGAACGTACCCATCGGGCTGGGGTGATAACCTGGAGATTTTATCCACGGCCACGTGTGTGTGGGACCACCAAAGTGCAGTATACACCGATCGAAGGCTCTCAAATTACCGAACCCCTCGATTGACTGTGTTTGCCAGAGATTCGCTCTGTTTCTCTCTTTCTTTCGCTCTCTCTGCCCCTCTCTCTCTCGATCTCTCGCATTCGCTCTCTGTCTCTCTCTCTTTCAGCTCGGCACCGTCACAAACTGCGCTTTGTAGCGGCGGCCGCTGCGTCTAGAGCGAGACGGCATCACTCTCAGAGACCTCTCATGCGATCGGCGGAAGTCTACTAGTCGTGGGACTCAATGGGAGTGGATTAAGCAGAGAGAGGGACCCTGTAGGGCTTAACTCCACCATTAGCGAGCTCTTCCATACGACACAACAGTCAGGCTGGCAAATAGAGGGGTGAACAATTGGTTAAAACAAAGGCAAAGTGACTTAACCTTAGTGTTTCCTGATCTCTAGCACTTAAGGAAGTAGTTAACATATGACCTTCAATTTTTGAGAGTAATCTCAGAATGCCATTGATTAACATTAAAAGTTAGAAACTGTAACTCTACATGATGCACTTATACATATGAAGGAATCCTTATTGTCTTTGTTATTATATGCAGTGTTTGGGAATACAACTGGCTCACCAAAACTTGAGAGGAAATGAATGAATGCTCACCTGCCAGCTCACTCTTGATGATAAATTCTCAACGATGAGGCGATTCTCTGTGCGCATTGGCGGAGGGTTCCTGTCAAATGAAACGTTTTGAGTTAGTTCATTTCTAATGTACAAAATGAGACTAAACTAAGACAAAATAATATGCTTATTTGGGCAAATATGCTATACCATGTAGATTTAGTCGAACTTTTAAAAGTTTGGGTTTAGAAAGGTATTTTCAAACAAGAAAGCATCAAAAAAAAACATTTCTTCAAACTATTGTTATGCATTGTTGAAACCAGATAGTATTTTTGTGGATGCAGATTTTTTCAGGATTGTTTGCTAAATACAAAAATCAATTAAAAAAAAAGTGACTATAAAAACTATATTATCACCTACACCAATGTGTGATAGCATTCTTTTATTATAATCATACGCTGCAGTAGTGTCACTTGTTGTTTAATATGCTATTCAAAGCAGGAAGGACTCTACGATAATGGCTGCCAATGTTTTCACTGTTCATCAGCTGAAATAAAAAAAATAGATAGATTTTGATAATAGTAGCTTTAGCACCGGGTAGTTATAAAGACTCAGTCATAAGAACTAGCCAGCAGTCCCTGTTCACCAACAACTAATCCCCCTGACCATCTACCTGGTTCTGTTCACACGGGACTATGTACTCTGAAGTTATGCAAGCTGGCAGACATTGACATCAAGCACTACTTTCAATATTACGATCAACAATTGAAAGATGGAGTATGTTGTGGTAAAAGCTGTGTTTTCACTGTGTCTTGTTTCATGACAACAGGATGGAATACACCCTTAAGTGAAGTAGGGGCTATTTTAGTTCTTTTAAATGGTGCTTCTAGACATACAAATAGTAGGTACATTTGCCAAAAGTTTAGGAAATGTGAAAAGGTTCTTGTGGATTGCTATTCTACATTTACTAATCTTTAATGTTATCATTACAAGTATCATTTTTTGTGTGAATAGGCCTTTATTTTTACTTTTGATTAATTTAATGCATCCTTTTTGAGTAAGAATTTCAAAAATTCTTTAAAAAATAATCTTACAGAACACAAGCTTTTGAACTAGGGCTGCCCATTGCAGCATCAATATCGCAATGTGATCATTTGCAATAGTCACATCCCGAAATATGCATTGTTGAGTCTGGATTATAAATTAATTTCACAAGTGTTTTTTGAGGCCTGTGACTGTATGAGGATTTTAAAAACATTCAGGCATAAGAAATTGTACCGTTTGTAACTTAGAAAAATTTATAACGATTCACTTTATTGAATTGTTTATATAAAAACTATGCAGTGTTATTTAACATTCGATCATTCAATTACTGTGTACCTGAATCCAGTTAGACTCCTCTAAAAACAATAAAATGCTTTTTTTAAGTTGTATCTTTTTCTTTATTTAATTTATCTACGCTTGTAGATTGTTTTTTTTAATTATTTTTTATGCAGATACACTCACCTACAGAATAATCCCAATGAATCTAAAATTATAAACTGTTTCCAAATAGTTATTCGTCATCTAGGGAAATTGTATACATATCACAATATGTAAATCACAGAATAGAAAAAAAAAAAAAAAAAAAAAAAAATTATATATATATATATATATATATATTGCAATGTTAGATTTTTCCAATATTATGCATCCCTATTTTGAACTGTAGTGTATTCACATGTAACAGAAGGTTTATGTGCAATAAATAATAACAACAACAACGGTATACTTAAAGCCTGACACTCACCTTCGGCTGTCCTGAGAGCCACGACCATAACGAGCAGGGAAACGTCCTCCACCCCCAGCCCCACCCCCACGACCTCGGCCTCCACGCAGACGAACACGTGCATGTTCAATGGTCACTCTGGAAAAGAGGGGGAAAAAAAAAAAAAAGGTCCCTCATATGTGTGTCTGCCTCTAATATATCAGTTCATTCCAAAAGTTCTTTTTTTAACCTAACCACCTTCAAGCCAGACATACATAGTTGATGTTCGGCCAACAACTGGCCATTGGTCGTAACAGTTTGACAAATATGGGCCCTTAGTGCCTTCCTTTATTCAGATGTTAACTTAATAATTTATTATAGACTCATTTACTAAAGTGATACAAGCCACAGAAGAAAAAAACAAAACTGGTTAGATGGTGTAAAATTAGAACAGTATTTCAAAATCATATGTGAGCCACAAAACCAGTCATAAGTGTCAATGTTTTGAAAATTGAGATTTATACATCATCTCTTATTTATAGTTTGTTAGGATTGGACAATAATAGTCAAGATACAACTATTTAAAAAATCTGGAGTCTGACAGTTAAACAAAATCTAATTATTGAGCAATTCACCTTTTGAAGTTGTACAAACTCAGTTCTTAGCAATGCAATTACTAATCAGAAATGTTATACTAAGTTTGTTTATACTTATGAAAAAAGATTTACAAAATGTCTTTGAATTATTTTTGGCATAAACTAAAAATGGGGCGGCACAGTGGCTCAGTGGTTACCACTGTAGCCTCACAGCAAAAAGGTCGCTGACTCGAGTCACATCTACAAATATTTTTATGACAGCATCAGACACCTGAAATGAAGAAAGCGATCAGCATGCCAGAAATTCAAAATGGTAAGCGAGCTCTACTTTGTTTATGGTTTGTATATTCTGTAGCCCTCGTTCCAAGTTCCTTTTTGAATGAGGAATAATGTAGACAGTTATTTCTCTGCATAGGTGTAGCTTACTGTTGGCCTTTTCTTGGTGTGAAATCTGGCTAAGATGCAGTCCATTTGAGGTGAGAACACAGTTAGCTTTTGTCGCCACAAGTTCTTTGATGTTAGCTTGGTGCATCAAAGCCTTTAGATTTTCTCTTTTTTGCTGAGGTAATACAGGGTGTAGTGAAATAGGCACAGATGAAAAACATACCTCTCATTGCAGAGCTCTTTTCCATCAAGCTCATAAACAGCATCTTCGGCATCTCTTGGATCATCAAACTCCTGCAGGAAACAAGAAAGGGACATTAACACGTGATCTTGATCTTTAATTTATTATATTAGAAGAAAAAAAGACTAAGGTTTTAATATTCTTTAAAAATCTATAATTAACTCTTAAATAACCATATAGGCCAGGGGTGTCCAAACTCAGTCCTGGAGGGCCAGTGTCCTGCTGAGTTTAGCTCCAACTTGCTTCAACACACCCGTCAGGAAGTTTCTAGAATCTAGTAAGAGCTTGATTAGCTGGTTCAGGTGTGTTTGATTATGGTTGAAGCTAAACTCTCCAGGACCGAGTTTGGGCACCCCTGACATAGGCTAACTGCTTAGTTGTTCATTATTTTATATTAATATGTTGTACACTACTGTTTAAAAGGCTGGGGTTACTGAGATTGTTTCAAACGAAATGTATATACTTATTCTGCAAAAAATGTATTTGCATTTCATAAAATTCATTTATAGCTAAGTGATCAAAGACATCACTGATTTAAGATCACGTGATGCTGAAATTTAGTCTTTAAATGCAGATTTTGACTTTGCCAAACATATGGATGACTGTGTATTTGAAAATATATAACAGTATAACTAAAGTTTTAATTTATGGTTTTAAATTAAAACTCCCTGACAAAAATTAATCATGGTTTCAGTACAAACAATTTAAAAATATATCTTTTGTAGTTTAATTATGTTAAGCACAAATTCATGTTAAGCTCCCTTAACGGTCACCTCCCTTTTGAGTTCAGACTTGACATTTATATATAGTTTTTCAAGAGAAGTTCAGGTTTAGACAAAAAAACAAAACATGAAAACAGTTAAGGGGTTAACCATGGTATGTAGGAAAATTGTGGTTAAACAAATGGTAATCAATCCGCCAACAACCAGGACAACTACACTTTTATTAAAACAAAACCATAGTTGGCTAATAAGGGGCATGGCTTCAAAATAGACACTGTGGTTTCATAACATATCTATTTAACAAACAAAAGCTGCCTATTACTATGTAGTCAGCCCACCGTGTTCTGAAACACAGCCCATCAGGTTACCCTGAGGTTAGGCCGGTGATAGACGCTTCCTGCTATGCAACACAATCTGCATTCTCATATCACTAGCAAGATCACTATATTGTTAAGGAAAATGTCTATAACGTTTTCCAAACTTACCACAAAACCGAATCCTCGTTTCAGGTCGATGTCTCTGATTCTCCCATAGCCCTTGAAGAAGCGCTCGACGTCCTTCTCCCGCGCAGAGGGGTTTAACCGACCGATGAAAATACGACAACCGCTCATCCTCTTTAAAACAAACGCCATCATGTCAAAAGAGTCGTAAAATAACGATACTTACATTCTGCAAGTGCCAAACACCGACGCATTTCTGAATCAATGAAGGCTCGAGGCCTTTTAAGAAGGCCCACATTCAAACAGAGCTCGTTAAATAACGAATCGCTACGCAAAACAGTCGTTTCAACAACACATCCGTTAACGGTAAATTCTAAATTCAGGCAGGTGTGAAGATGAACATTTTCTTTAAGGTAACGTACCTCTGTATAATATTTCTCCTGTGAATGTGTCGTGTCTGCGTGCCTGCGTGCGAACAGCTCCTCACACAAAATGGAGTCAGTCAATAAATGTAGAGCGGAGAGCGACGCTCGGCGCTGATCTGAGATCGGTTCAGAACAGAGGACGTGTGGAAAACAACTGTGACACTACAGTCAGCTTTATTGCCAAATAAACACATAATGTAAATGTTTGTCTTGGTGACAGAAGCTTAACGTTACTTCGTATTATACTATGAATATTACTGTGCTTATTCAATAATTGCAAGCATGTAAAGGATATAACGAAATATTTTGTGTAGTGTTTATTAGTCTATTAACTTACTTGATAAATAACAATTACTGACATCTTTATTCTTAAAGCCCATAAAATACAATAATTTTAATTACCATAAAATAATTAATGTAGTCCAAGTATACACTGCAGCTGTTCTTTAAAACATTTGAACCTGTTCTCACACACACAGCAATTCATGAATCAGATATTTATTTCATAACTGTTCATGACTTCTTGAAAACGTTAATTTAGCTCGTAAATTAGTTTCAGTAGCTTCAGTTGTTAAAAATAACCCACATTAAAAGGTTGATAAAATAAACAGTAGATTCTAGGAAATACATGATGCAAATAATATAGCTATTATTCGTTTGACTCGGCTCTTTGATTAAACTGATCAAAAGAACCAACTTGCAGAAATGAGTCGGACCTTTTCTTTTTACTTGATTAATAACTGATTGTCTACCATATTTATTCTGACCATAAAAAAACAGTTAAAAAAACGTGCATGTACTGCAGCGATTTGTTCTTTTAACAGTGAATCAACTGTTCAAAAGAATCGACTAGCGGAAATGAGTCGGACTTCGTATTACTACCGTTCATACGAAGATCCATCACTAGATGGCGCTGTCGCACAACATTAAGGAATTTAACCATATAATAGATACATAAAAGCATTTATAGAGTAAATCACAACTTGACGAACACCAAAATACACAAACCACATGTGCACTTCAAATGAAAGCTTTAATTAGAAATAGTTATATACACACACTGTAGAATTAAATTAAACTTTATACAAATATTAAAATACTATTTTCACACCCACAGCAATGTACAGAGGAAAACCAAAAGAAGTGTAATGGGGGATGGGGAGCTGAGTGGATGAGTCAACTTAAATTACATTTGCAGAAAAACACCGTACAACAGTGTTTCACACACACATCCTGGATATCCTTTTTTTTTTTTTTTTTTAAACCTGCATCCTTTCTTTTTTTAAAACTTTCAGGTTCACTGGAAAATAAAAAAAAAAGCATCTGAGGAAGTACGGGTAGACAATCTCATGTCACATCCTCCAAAGGAGTAAAACCCTACGTCTGAAAATCAACAAGACAATGTTTATGCATAGAAAAGAAAAAGTAAGGCCATAAGGAAACTGAAGACAAATGACCATAAAGCCAGTGAGATGGAGGAAACGCATGGTTACAAAGTGAGAAATGTATTAAATGTACAAGTTTTAAGGCAGCAGTAATATTTCGCCTTCAGTTTGCATGAACAAAAAAAAAAAATGTAAATCAATTTACAGAAACAAGCCAGGAACACTCAACCGAGGATGTGCAGACCCTCTCTCTCTCCAAAGTCAGACACACAAAAATATATATATATTTGATGCATAATGACAAACATCAGAATCTCGCGCCAAACACAAGGGAATATACACATGAGGTGGCCTAGTCCAATGGACAAGGATGTAAAATGCAAACAAAAAGAAACTTAAACAAAAGATTCATTGGTTTTTCAAATGTCCGTTTGCCAAAAGATCGTTGCGAGTGAAGAACAAGGCCATTTTCTGCAGCTGTATTGAAATTAAAATCATAAATAATATAAATTCTTGCAGCTATGAATTAAGAGACGACATGAAAATCTCAGTTTCTGTGGATTCATTGGATTTATTAGTTAAAGGTTTGAGTAAAATGTTCATATTTGTTTTATTCTATACTGGACTGATAACATTTCCTCAAAAGTAAAAAATTTTTTAAAAAAATTGTAATTTAGAAAATGACAGTTGGTCAGTTTGCATTTGTTGCCATTCAAATTTTAGGATTATTCCACCAAATATTGATTCCATAACTCCAAAGTTAAGACATCATTGTTGTGTAAAATTAATATAATATAAAAGTAATTTTTTGTTACATTTCTGGAAAAAAAAAGAAGCTTAAAATGACATTTTTAATTTGGAGGAAATTGGAAAAATTTGATGTTACTCAAACACAACTATAAATCCTAAATTCATAGTTCTTTTAAGACTTTTTTTAAGTGGACTGCAATTTTTTTCAAAATATGCAAAATGTTACAAATTTAATCTACAGTGCATTAAAACAATGCACAACCCATTTCTGATGGCATATCCGATTAACTCTCTTTTCAAATACAATCTCAAGATCAGAAGGCAAAATAAAAAAACTAAAGATTCTTCTATCCTTGACAGTGATCTTTAAAAGATCAACCACATATGTGGTTTCATTTTAATTACACAAATTAAAAGTGAATTAAACTTCCTGAAATTATAATGCTAATCTTATTAGTCCAAGTCAAAGCTCATAAGGTACAGCCCAGCAATGGACCTTCTCCCCAATCCAACAAAGTCCTTCTGGAAAAAGAACATAAAAGTGATTTAAAAAAAAAAAAAAATTGCTTTTTTTTTTTTTTTTTTACTTGTGCGTGCAACACATAAACATGAGAGAGACATACCTGCTTTGAAATAAAGAAATAAGTTCAAACTATTTCTCGTTGATCTCAGAAGTTTATCTCCCTCACTTTAGACAAACAGACATGTAGACGAGGAACATCCATTCTACTTAAATAACATTTCAATTAGAAAAAAAGATGGAGGTATCGAAAAATGTTTCCTATTTTGGGGACAAAAAAAGCCTAGGTGATGCTTCAGCCCTCTTCGAATCACAACAGCCACAATCACACAGGCATCAGAAGCACACACACACACACGCACGCACACACACGCACAGCACAGCTACATCTGGACAAATAAAAAGGCAAGCATGTATTTGAATGCAGTACAATGCAAATGGGTTTAACCCTGCGGCTCGCACAAGGTCAAAGTGTGGAGATGGCGCTGTGTGCCATGCTTTGATTTTTGTGCCGTGCTCCTGTGTGTATGCGCATATAGAAACAGAAAAAATATATATAATTTAAAAAAAATTTGCACAGAACATGCAGCATCAAAGAGAAAAGGGCCTGACTTAGCAAATCCTTGCTGAACTCTCCCTTTCGCAAGAGGTCACAGTCATTGACGGAGCGGACGTCCATCACGTAATCTGAATGCATTTGTTTGTAATTAGCGAATCCTCGCCGTGACGAGGTAAGCCTGTGAGTGCAACTGATTATTAGCACACCTGCAAGAAAAGGTGCAATGTGTTAAACTTGAGCATCCCTTTGAAGGGTCGTCCGGTTGAAGGGAGCTGTTGGACCCCATAGCTTGTGGACCCCGAGGAGGGCGATTTTGTTGGCTGAGAGACAGCTGACGGTCGTATTTCGGGTGGCTGTGGGAGGGCGGGCGAGTGTTTGGTGAAAAGCTTTAAGGTTTTTATAGTCCTGGCCAGCGATGACAGAGAGAGGGGCAAATGCACACAGACTCAGGCTTCCTTTAGCAATGGAATATCTGAAGAAGAAATGGAGGAAGAATGAGGTTAGGTTTTTAACATGCATGTACAGTTATATGTATTCATATCTTTGCATCAAATTACAAAAATCTAATTACTGCTTATGCGAGGTATTTCTAATGCAGCACCTATGAGCGGGACAGTAAATTTGCTGTTGTTTTCGCTTCTGGCTGCCGTTATCAGTCTCACAAAAAAATTTTCTTTTTCTGAAAGTCTTGATAGCACTATCATTGAGTTTTTCTTTTATTATTTGAGCAAATAGGATTGTAAGAAAATATTTGTTGTTCTCCTCCATTCACTGCACTCTAAGTTTATCCAACTATGATGACTTCTGCTGCTGAGAAACCCAGAAATGTGAAAAGAGTCCATTGCAAAGAAAATAAATTGATAGTTTTGGTGGAAAATTAAACAAAGATTTATTGAAAAGTATATCATTCAAAATATAAAATGACCAATTATATGACCTTTTGATGGTATGACCAAATTATTATTGTTATTATTATTATATGATAATAATAACAATACTTTTTTGAATCTTACTTTTAATGAAGTAACGCTGTCAAACTATTAATCACTATAAATCATATCTAAAATAAATGTTTGTTTAATGTATACTGTGTATATTTATTATGCATATATTTGAGAAACTGTTTATATTGATATCAAAATATTTAAATAATAAAAAAAATGATATATAAATATAAAAAGTTTATTCTGTATATATAACTACACAGTATTTATTATGTATTATTTATGTATTTGCAATACAAGCTTTTATTCTGGATCCGATAAATCAAAGGGTTTTACAGCACTAGTAGTGTAGTAGTAAGAAATGTAATATGATGTACATAATATACAGTTGAAGTCAGAATTATTAGCCATCCTGAATTATTAGCCCCCTGTACACCCCCCCCCTCAACTGTATATAATTTTTATAATAAATAAATGCATATAATATATAGTGAAATATACAATATAAAGTGTATTATATATTTATTGGAAAATATAACTAATTTTGCCACACATCACTTCTAGATCTAAATGTGCAAGTTGACTCACCATCGCCATAGTCTTCAGCAGAGGTGACTGAAAGCAGGCTGTGCTGGTCGCTGCTCTCGCTGCTCTGCTGGCGGTGGAGAGGCGCAGCGGCACCAGGCTGCTCAACAGCCCAGGAGGAGGAGGAGGAGGAGGAGGGAGAGGAGGAACAGGCCACCTGGTGAACCAGTACAGTCTCTGCGTGACAAGAGCTCGCAGCAGTGGAGGTGGAGGGGAAACTGTAGCTCGCCTGAGCCTGTTCCAGAGGTTCATGCAAAGCCTCAGCCTGAGGGCCCTCCGACAGCACGATCTGCACCCGCGACTCTGGAGGAGGTACAGAAGTGCCGCCTGCCCCATACACAGCCTCTTCATACGAGGGCAGCGACACCTGAACACCCCCCACCATCATGGAGGAGGGCTGTCCTGACACACCCTGCTCCCGGCTGCTTCAAAACACAGAGGGAATGATGTGAGAATAAAAATAAAGCCTAAACCTTATCCAATCCTGACCTGCCTGATCTGATCTGTGGCTTACATCACAGCCGGCTCATTACGCAACAGCAAATTACTGGAACAACAGCGCCGTCGGGGATGTGCCATATCGGTTCATGTCAAACAGTTGGAATCAGGATTGACTTTAACTGTGTTTGCTACCAAAATTAGTGCATTGGTAACTTTTAAACCGGCCGTATTGACCTTATTCTTGACGTACGAGCAGGCGCAACCATTGGAATCTTTTTGGCTGGAGACTTCCACTCTCATTCACTTCCATTGATTTTTAGACATTAAAAACAGCTTGTTCTGCTGCTTGATGTTGCAAATTGATATTTGTCTTATGTTATTCTACTTTTTATGTATAGTCATGAACACACTTGTTTGTAGAGTGAGTAGTTTGACCGTTTTCTGCCGTTTATTATTCATAGTCATTTCTCCCATATAGGAAACTGAAACGGAAGTTCTAAAACAATCAAACAATCACACAAACAAGAGAATAAGGTCAATATGTTCTCAAAAGAACAAAAAATATTTGGACATTTATATTGATGTCTTTGTATTGTATATCAAACTGAGTGGCGTCTTTAAAAAAACTATGTAACAAATTTTACAATTGTATAATATTGTTTAAAATAAATCAGTTGATTGTTTTTTTAAAGTATTTAAACACTTCAGGGCTGTCATATATTTCCTATATAAAGTACAAATTCATACCAAAATTCCATTAGTATGTTACTGTAAAGACAAAAGAAAATGACTAAATGTTGCTCTTTGGACTTCCCATTTAAAAAATCTAGAAAAAATATGTATGTATTGTGGGTTCCACAAAAAAAGTTAAGCACCTGTTTTCAACACTGATAATAGAAAATGTTTCTCAAGTAGCAAATCAACATATTCTAATGATTTCTGAAGGATCATGTTACTGATGACAAAGCAGCCATTACTTCAGTCTCCACAGGAAAAAACAGCCAAGCAAAAGTTCTTTCAAAAACATTAAACAATCTTACCGAGTTCAAACTTGCAAGTGTAAATGGTGACAAACATCAGATATAATTATTTTTAAGTTTCCATTAATTACCTGAAATATTTCTTTGGGCCACTATTATTATTATTATTATTATTCTCCTGAAGCCGTAATTAACTAAATAATCATCATTTAGGTTTAAGTTTAGAATTAAACGGGCTGTATTTGCTACTGTGCCTTTAATAACTCTAAGTAAACACTCTCTCTCTCTCTCTTTCTTTGTTTTGATAAAACATTAGTTTTTG
Organism: Danio jaintianensis; assembly: GCA_903798115.1. Lineage (NCBI taxonomy): Eukaryota > Metazoa > Chordata > Actinopteri > Cypriniformes > Danionidae > Danio > Danio jaintianensis. The sequence goes on along the minus strand of CAIGQV010018299.1, from coordinate 4,710,879 downwards.
AAGACGTAACACTCAGTGTGAGGGAGACGGGCCTCACCGGCTGTGATGGAAAGACTTGAGTTTGGGCTGAAGCAAAACAAACAGCACCACCAGCAGCAGGATGAGGGCAACAGAACTAGCGGTGGAGGCCACGATAGAGAGAGCTGGCATGGGCAATGTAGAGTGCTGCTCCTCCCCTGGAAGAAGAAAAAAACACTTTCTTTGATTAATAAAGCTAAAAACAGGATCACGGTGATATATAACTAGTTGAAGTTAAAACCGTACAGAAAAAGGTGGTTAGCTTGTTTATCCTGGCCTATTTTGATGATTTCAGAGGGGTTTGGAGTCATCTCTAACGGTTGTGCTAGCTTGGTATGAAAACCGGAAAGTGCAGACACAGCAAGTTCTTGCATGACAGACTGTGACTTAAAACGTCAGGCTTATAACTATTCTGTCAAAATGTAATATTTATAGTGAGATGTGTGCTGCATCATTTTAAACAATCTCAGAATAGGCCAGGAGGAGCATGAAGTCAGAAGGTTTTTTTTTTGACAGAGAAAGTAAATAGTGTCTTAGCATTAGGTTTGCAGCATATTAAAAATATATATATAATATAATATTTATATATATATAGCATAGATACGGCAGTAGTATCAAAAACACCCAAATGACACCCAACCATAGAAATTAGTTGGCCAAACTGATAAAAACCAACAAGAAAAAAAAAAAAAAAAACATAATAATAATTGAGATTTTTTAAAATATATATTATTTTCCATGTTTTTCCCTACTTTGATCTTGTGACATTGCGTCTAAAGCAGGGGAGCACAACCACTGGGTCGTGAAAGAGTTGCCACCCAGGACACAAGAATGCAAAATTAAACTACATGACATAGTGTAACACGCTTTACATGCTCTACACGCTGCAAGTTACCCCTTTCAGAACCAATATCCATATCTGTGCACAGCTGTGCCGCTCCACTACTAGAATTCTTAACATTTTGTTTTTCACGAGGCTACAAACCAGGTACGAACACCGGCGCAGCAATCTGCATGTTTGTGTTGCTTAGTTTACAGTCTGGCAGGTGCCCATCTTTATTAAGATTCAGTTACTACAGCATGAGTGGGAAACAAACATCTCTCTCTATTATGGTTGTATTAATTTGTTGTTGCATGCATTTGTGATATAAATATAATGTCATGTACATACTTTACAACACCTACCAACCAAAAAACACCTAGGGCTGCACGATTAACCGAAAAAAAGATCGTAATCTCGATTCGACCCCCTACACGATCTTAATCCAGCATCTCTACGATTCAGCCAATTATATTTTCAAGTTCAGAAGAGAAGCTTAAAGGCGGGTCGCACAAGTCTTCACATTGTTTTATATATGTTGCTCAGCAATGTGGACACCTCCAAACAGTCAGCATGCTGTATTTATAAGGTATAATTCACCCAAAAATTTCATATCTGTCTTCATGTAATGTGTATTCACAGCCATGAAACACGTCAGCTGATGCACTTGTTTAAGAGAGGACGCACAACTTTAGTGAACAGAACCTGCATAGGCTGTGAATAGCAGGTAATAAATGTTGTAATTAACTTTCAGTTTGTTACACAGACCGATCGTTTGGAGCAGCGCGGGAAGTATGATTTGCATGTATGTTTGTTTTTTTTCCTCAAAGTGAGGCCAGCCATGACATGAGCTGTACTCGGCAGTGAAAGTAAAACCAAAAGCGCACACATCATTTAAATGATCATATATCGCTTTTAAGAATTATGATTATGACAAGCATTTGATATGTTTTTTCCTTGTGCATGAGAATATGAGAAGTTTAATGGTGTCAATAAAACTCCAGTACTAGCCTATATAATGTTGAATATAATGCAAGAGGGAACCTGATAATGACAAATGTCTAATTTTACCAGTAAAAAAAAGGCAAGCATATGTCTCAAACATAATAATTCAACTTCAGAATTATCAATAGTTATATTCTGATGTAATCACATGCATTAATGACCAGGACAAATTTAAAGTCCATTCAAGTCCACCGTTCCAAGTCTATACAAAATTTAGCATTTTAACCAACAGTAGACCTACACATAGGCCTAATATTATTACTGTTTTTTTACCATATGTTCGAGAAATAACAATAACAATAGCCTACTCATATTACCCTTTGTTTTACATCTACAGAATCGTGAGAAAATAGAGATCTTTATTTTAAGCAAAAAAATTTGTGATTCTCATTTTAGCCAGAATTGTGCATCCCTACTAACACCTCCCTGGTCCGTGAAAAATTATCATTACAAACACTGGTCCGTGCTATGAATAAGGTTGCAGACCCCTGATCTAAAGAACTGAAATATGACATTTTAACATATTGCATTCAACCTCCGTTCTCAAAGTTTGCTAAAAAGGAGGAACTCTGCCTATGTGAGATGACAGCCGAATGTTCAAATGTCCAAGTGTGTGGATCAGTCTCCTGCTGTTGTGAGATGTACCTTTCACAGGGTGACAGCTGATCTGCATGGGCGACTTCCACTCTCCGTTTTCACAGGTTCGGAACTGATAGCCTCCTTTCAGAATGTAACCCTCATCACAGAAGTACTCAATCACGGTACCCTGGGTCAGTCTGTGGCACGGCGACGGGTGGCAGTTATATCCTCCGTTCTCTGGCTCACTTGGTGGCTGGCAGACTGTTTGAGGGGGAAAAAAAAGCTTCAAGTCAGAGGGACTGAGAGAAACAAGAACTTCCAGATTAATTTTTTCTATTCGGAAATTCATAATCACAGTAATTCCAACACAGCATTAGCCTCCAAGAAAGAAAAAAACAAAAAAAACAAATGGAAAAACCATCATACACACCATCATTTTTGACACAGCTAGGTGGGTCAGAGGACCATTGTCCGGTGACAGTGCATGAGATGATGCTGTAGCCATCCAACGTGTATCCTGGATCACAGCTGTACTGCAGCAGCGTGCCAACAGAGAAGGAGCCACGGTTCGTTTCCGTCAGGTTCCCACGGCCATGAGGCACAACTGAGGGTCTGGGACAACCTGCAGAAACACAGAAAGAGCAGAGGTTAGCATAAAAAAAAAACAGAGTTAACTAGTTCAAATTTATCTTAGGTTATGTTTACATTACAGTTTCCTACAATTAGAGTCTGAAAACTAGGAATGCACCTCTATGCAAATTTTGGCCGATACAAATAACCAAAAACTCTTTATATTTGAAAGCAGATAACAAAATGAATATAAATTGATATGTATTTTTCTAAACCTGACTGTAAAGAAAAAAGGCAAACAAAAACGGATTTTATTGCAAATAAAAATCTAGATTATTTTTTTGCAAAAGCATTTACAAATTGCAATTCTGATGTCCTCTATTTTTCTGGAAAATCTTCCATCTTGTCTTTTCTCTAGCAAAAACTGTTCTGAAGTGCAGATCTGCTCTGTGCGACATGCCACATTATACTGAAGGTATTTTAGAGTTTCAGTCAAAACTCTCATGACTAATAACAATAACATTTCAAATAATCATTTATTGGAAAACATCAATATAAAAAGGCAACATATTGTCCATCCCTACAGAAAGTTACAGTTTTTTTTTAAAGTAACTCATTGACTGATTTAAGATAACAAATTCAACCTGATGAAAAAGCTAAACTCCTAATGAATATGAAACTAAATGAAGGTTAGTTTCATATGAAGCCCCATTTCAACCTGGTATTACAATGCGTTTTCAATGATCCGATCACATCTGGTCAGCAGCTTTTCTAATGCCAAAAACTTCTGTCAAATGTATTGTGTCTACTTCTGAAAGTAGTTGAAAATGATTTCGACCCTGTTTACACCTGTATTCAATGAGGAATTATGCAGATATAATATTATACTTATACTGCTTTATAGTATTGATATATCCTCAAGTTAGTTCACAAACTTCACCCACATCACACACTCATAATGTCCAACCTTGAGATGCATAACAAAATATGAGGAGAGGGAGAGGGTGAGGGAGAGAGAGAGAGAAAACACATTTCCTGAGCCTCTGAGCCGGAGCTTCATTCACACAATAGATCACTTGAAATGCGTAAACATGTTTATCCCCTTATTACATTTATCCAGCAGAAAGAAAGAAAACAACTCACACAAACAGGGTCTGTTTGGAGAGACCCCCATGATCACAGTCTCTAATCTGAGCTTTTAACATGCCCTTAAAGCTGCGATCAGCCGATTATGGACTCAGGGGTTGGACATACAGCTTCATCTCTTGTATTTTGTTTTTACATGAGGGAATTAGTCAGGATATAAACCACAGATGCAGAGCTTCACAATCCATTATATCAAACATCTACAACATCTGTAAACAGTTGGATTTTTTGGGGAACTCTATGATCTGTGTTTTAATGCTCTTTTTTAATGAAAATGTGGAAACGATTAAATGTCTCACACTGGCTTTTAAATGTGAAATAATAAATATGTGAACAAATGAACAAGTACAAAAACAAAAGTATAAAAATATCAATGTATACTGACTAAAAACCAAATTCATGGCAAGAGAGAATTTAGTTCAGAATATTATGATTATTATTTGTTAATGATTAAAATAGTAAATGCACATAAAATGTACACAAACACACACACGGACAATATTGTTGGTAACCTTAAATTTTGTCCAGGCCATTTCATTAGTTTGCCTTTTTTAATGCTTCTGTTGAACCACAATTCGAAAGTAATATCTGATTTTCAATAGTTTATTTTCAGTCATTTTGATTAATCATTATTTTCAGCTTCAAGTTATTTCGGTGACCAGTGTAGTTTTTCATTCTTCAAATGGAAGGGTACCAACAATTTTGTCTGGTATCTTCAGATTGTTTTTCTTCCTTGTTTTCCTTTCATTGTAATTTCTTGCGTCACTGAAAGGTAGGATCTCTCAAGGAAAATGTGAAAAGTATCTCAGATTTGCGGAAGAGTGTTTGGTAATGATGGCTGCCCAGACCTGCTACGACAAGTTGAAGTTGAAATGACAAAAGAGATTCCTATCTTAGGAGTAAAACATGATAGGTTACGCATCAAAAAAAAAAAAAAAAAAACATTGTTCAGGAAATTGTGTTAATGTTCCACCTGAATTCCCATTTAACCTGTTTGCCCTGTAGAAGTTTCATAAGAAACTTCAGTCTAAATTAAAGAGCCATTTCCAAACATTCTTTAACTGTCTGTACACTTGACCCACTCTACTAAACATCAATAATCGGAATAAAACACACCTCATTTAGATAATGAAAAAAGTTAAACATTTGTAGTGAGATCTACACAATGAATATAAATGTTGAACATATGCTCTTGAGTGAACTTCAGCCTCCATCTGTCCATAATGCAGCAACCAGTACAAAAAAACACAACAACGAAGGGATTTGCAGCAGAATGAAATTCTAATTATCCTTCATTACAAATGGCTGTGGTTTAAAGCGGATCACATTACTGACCACTGCAGTGTACAGCTGCTCAGTGAGAGCAAAACCCAGTGGCGCAGGAGTGGATTAGACCCTTCTGTCTCAAAAAAAATCCTCCCTTGTAAATATGTTTTTGCTGGAGATCTCCTTATTACACTGGCTGATGTTTTTTTTTCCATCTCTATTGTTTTTCTCCAATCTCCTAATTCAAATCCCTGAGATTGTAGGCAAGCTGTTAGAAAGGGTAGAAGCCAAGGCAGGGTTTCTGTCTTTCTCTCCCATCCCATTTATAGTATTTGTAGATGTGGAGGTGGTACTTGTGACCAAAAAATAATGGTATGAATGATTCATTTTATAAATATAACCACGATGACAGTACATCATTTCTTACTGGGAATGCATCTCCAAAATACTTTATAATTACATAATCGTTTATTTTTAATCCATAAGTGACAAATCCAAAACACAATAGTAAAACATGTATGGAAGTTGTTTAAGTTCATTTTGAAATGAAAATGAGACCAACATAACAGTGTAAAATGGAAATCCACAAATTAATTTTAGTTTTTTAAACATAGATCCAATTTCCAAAACTTCACAACCTACATTTACTAAGCCTGAAAATATCAACTAATTAAAACGGACTGTTACACACTTTTAAATTACTCCAGTTAGCAGATAAGCATGTAAAGGTCCAATCACAGGGTAGGAGGGGTGGGGCAAAAACCACACTGTCACAACATTCTTGTTATATTGTACAATGTCATCAACAAGCACAGCAATGGAAAAACTGAAGAAAAATGCTGTATATGACGATGTCAACTTTTTTTATTGGCAACAAAAATCATTTGCTAGTAACACAATGCTTAAATTGGATTCTTTCTACACTAGATGAGGCGCAAATGTGTGCAACTGTACACTGACAGCAAACTCATGACAAGTTCCTGTAAATCGATGCAGTCTGATATTCCAGATCACTGGAACCAAAGCATCTCAAATAAATAAAATTCACCAAGCACCATACAGCTAGGCATTTTGAGATGAGCACAAGTGAAATTTTGGCCTAAAAACCGATCTGAAATGAAAAACCTCTGAGAAACCAAAATGTCTTAAACTCATGTACAATGAAATCAATGTCGCTTTTGATCAATTTAATGCACCCTTTCTAAATGAAACATTTTTTTTTAAACTGTAAAAACTGTATAGCACAATTGAATCTATACCAGAGCACACATTTCTACAATCATAATTCCCTGCTCTAACCTCATGCTGTGGTTCATTCATAATAGATGTTTGTTCAATACTGTTATCACCAAAGCCCGCTTTGCAAACCTCTCGAGATATCTAGTGTTGTCGGCTAATGTGTTTATTACGCTACGAGCTTGACGTTGTTGACGAAACAAACGCACCACAGCTGCCGAGATATAAAACCCACCCATGACACAACATGTCTTGAATGGCTCTCAAAGGGCTAATAACAGTATGTGGTTTCCTCCTTGTAAGAAAACGCTTGCATGAGAGAAAGGAGGCCTCAAGATTCTCGGCTCTCATGTTTCTGTGTACATAACACAGTCTGGATGACATGAATCTTGCCAGCAGCAGGGAGGGAGCGTTGACCGATATGCGCGAATGTCTACGTGTGCATTTGCTGTTCCCACATGTGTTTTGGAGCGGACTCAGAGTTAAAGGGAAATGCAGCAGGGGCGGTGCATATCTGCGATGGGGAAAAGCTGACTGTGAAAGATAAAGCGCACCCGCAGCCTCTCACGGTCGTGCAGGAAGCGCTGCTAGGAAAGAGAGTTTCAGTGAAAGGGCTGTAGGGATACAGGAGAGAGGAATGAGTTTCCACATGCACGTTTAATTACACCAACAAAAAAAAACACTGTAGAAACAGGGCGACTTGGCTGCTACAGCAAAACGAGCCCTAACAAGAAATCCAAGAGACTCTCCCGGGATAAAAAGACTGATCTATCCAGAATGAAACCATGACTGTTTAAACAGCTCAACCCACAGATTCATTAATTATTATCGATATGCAAACGTTGCAAAACATTGAGAAACATCTCTCAGCACAACCATTTAAACATTTTCTTTTTGGACAATTTTTTTTGGTGTAGCGTATACTGAAAATTATAAGAGGAGAGAACAGGTAATTGAGTCATATAATACAGATTTATAATAATAATTATTATTATTATTTAATGTATACAAGCATAATTAGGGACGCGTTAAATTAAGAGACTGCTATTACAATTATTTATCACTATTACAACAATAATAATTAAGTGTATTCATTTTAATTGATCCCAATGGAATTTGACATTCACACAGCATTCCTCTATAGATGCGTTTCATCAGATATGGATACCATATTTGGATCTATTTCGTATTGACAATTGCTTAAACAAGAAGCCTATGTGTGCAAATATTTATGTATATTTATTTTTTCAAGCTTAAGTTTTTCATTTTCGTTTCATTTGATCTTTTTCCTCTCTATTAGTATACACTTTATATCTTTTTTAACTTTATTGTAGAAAATAAATAAATGTAACAAAAAACAGATTATGTTGATTGTCGGCCATGACAATCAATCAACTAATCAATAAACTGAGCGGTTAACAAGATCAGCCAAAAATGTCTAAACCAGTGCATTTCTAAATCATTTAGAGTCCTTTTGTTTAGAAGCATGCAGCCTCATCACACCCTGAAAGCCATCACCCATGAACAGCAGAGGGGCCCTAAATAAGTCCTTTCTTCTGAAAGCCAGAACAAAAGCATCAACCGAAGCTCCACGTGTTCTTTACTATACCCTATTCCAGCCCGAGGTCGGCAGCTGACTGATTTAACCCAAACCAAATCGACTGGGAGGGAAAGCCGAGAGACGCAATCTAACAGAAGACACAGAGGAAGACTCTATTGTTCCCCTAGCCTTTTGTCACTATGAAAAGCGGCAGATGGGCGTTTGCACCCTCCTGAGTCTATTCGGACAGCTGTGAGGCACAAGTAAGCCCTCTTCTGTGTACAAAGAGAAAAACAAGCAAGAGATAGAGAGTGAGAGAGGGCACCCGGTAGCCCTGCTGTGTCTGCTATGTGGCTCGAGACACAGTACTCTTGTGTTCGGGATCTGCTGTGCTTTGGCTCACCCACTCCAGGAATGCACTCGGCCCACAGCTAATGACAGACTGGAGCCTCTGTGGTTCGCACAAGCAGTTGGAGCAAAAGCTGCTGCCAGTCAGACGTTGGATCCTTGGCCAACAGCTGAGCTCAGAGGTGCTGACATCCATTGTGCTGGCTAATGGCTAAGAGGAACTTGAGACGATAAAAAGGCATCTGTTTAAACGTGACTAGGCGACTTTGAGGGTCAACAGTGAATAGCTATCAAACGGAGTCCACATAAACAGATGGTGCAGTTTAGTTGTTGTTTTGAAACAAGGATGGGAGGCTTTTTTTTGTTTTGGCAATGTTAAGGAAAAAGGGTGGAGTATTGTTTTCTCAGATGGAGAAAATGCTTTCAGATTTTGTAGTCTCACGCCAGTGGCGGAGTACAGTCATATCACGAGCCAAACCTCTGAGGGATCCTCAACATGCAACAGATACACAATACTAGTCACAGCACTGACCTACTTAAAACATTTTACACTGACCACACATGCATAAATATAATATTATTATTATTATTATTATTATTATTATTATTATATTATGTTCCACAGATTTCTTTATACAGTGCAATTGTCTAAATAGATCGTACTTACAGTGATTTGGTTGTGAATCAGAAAAGGGCTGTCAAGATTTTCTAACACAAACAACTTAAGCCTGGAACACATCAAACCGAAGTCAAAACCAACTGTGTTGTCACCTCACATTAATTGCATCTGTACCCAAAAGCTGTGCATTAACAAATCAAATGTACTTCAGCCAACTGAAATGAGAAAGTATATTTTGTGCTTGCATGAGAGGATGCATCTTTCCATACTCACAGGTGGCAGTATCTGGTCGTGTTAATGGTCCAGCAAATATGTCTGTATCATTTGCAAATATTTAAGAAATGCGACAAAATGACAGCTGGATTATTTGCGTTGTATTTGCGTTGTTTGCTTAGTTTCGTTACTTCGGTTTTTGTTCCCGCATGTTGATTTGTAGCTGAACCGCCAATCAGAGCACTCGCTTTCACTGACTGAATAAGACAAACTCTCTCCGACACGAGCCTAACGAGAGGCTACTTGTGGAACAGAGAAAATAAACTAGCCAGACGCTGATGGCCTGATGCTGCCCAACAGCCTTAAATTGATTGTGTTTCTAATGTAGAGCTTTTAATGAGTCTGAATGTGCCAGTCTTCCGCTAGTTGTGTTACCATTCTGTTATACATCTTGATATTAGAAACTGGTATTAATCATATATCATAATTTATTTTATGGTTAAAAACTAGTTTCATAGGCTACTGCACTTTTATTCTTCTGTTTCCCCCCCCCCAAAAAAAGTCTCACACATTTACAAGAAATAGTTTTACTTCCACATTTAAAAATGAAGTGATACGAAGGCAGGGATCATACGAAGCAATTCTTTATACTGGTTTTACATCCATTTTAATGCTTGAAAAGTCCAGTCACTGCTCATCATGATCACATGTAAAAACCTCCTAGTGCGTTCTTTAGAATTTCTCCATTTTGTTTCCACAGAAGTCGTCATACAGGTTTGAAATTAAGTAAATTAAGCAACAACTTGTATACTCCCCATTGATGCAACTCGATTTACATCAATCTAGGCTAATCCTCAAATAAGGAACTGTCTGTCAGTTGGTCATTTACATTTTACTTCCTCATTGTGAACCAGTAACTCTGTCTCGTCTGGCTGTAAAAGGCAAGATGTAGCAAATGAATCACCATGAGAGCCAGTGATGTTAGAGTATTGTCATAAAAGGCGACAAGATGAGAATGGGATTTTATAAGACCCCAGTAATCTAAACAGCATGATTTCCCTGATGAGCACTGACTTTAAATTACTGACTGCTAGTTACTAAGCTACAAACAAGTGAACATGTGAGCAAATATACTGGAGGAAGAAATGAGGCTTGATAAGGATTTTCACATAACTCCAGGCTCATGTTATAGCCCTTTAATACCGATGATAAACCAGGTGTTAAACTTTAAACTCAATTGTGTTTGACAAGGGTGTGGATGAATGCAAGGAATGCATACAGTAAATATGAATACTTCTTTCAACAGCTGTATATAAAAACCTAGCTACACTTGTATAGAGTAAAGCTACAATCTATGCTAGCTTTGTTTCGATCAAGTCACAAATATCACCATCAGTTCTTGTAGAATTAAAAGACTAAACAAGTCCACATTTTGGTGAATTAATAGACAGAACACAATGTTCCTGATTTCAACGACTCGCATTTGAAGGCCTCAAAACTGTAAACCCTCATTGAGCGCTCACAACATAGTATTTTTCCACAATGAAAACAAGAAACACAAGCCCTGTGATTCATTTAATTCCTAGCTGCTTTCACAAACACTTAGCATGGCGAAAACAACCCAAATGACTTCACACCCACACAAACAACCTTTAAATCATTTGATTTAAAATTTAGGGATGGCACAACATCTGCTAACTTGGACTACGAGCACCATATTACTAAGTAGGAGAGTTTGAAGGACTAGCGCATGAAACCTTGAGGGGGTAAAACAAAACGCTTGGGAGAGCAGGCAGACATTTACACATCTGTTTCACACAGATTTTCCAAAGAAGTTGTTACAATTTGATAGAAACTGAAACTCTGGGAATGACACATTTATGCTGAGAGTTAGGATTTTAGGTATATGACGTCTATCAATCAAACAAACAAACAATTTTACTGGCAATGGGTAATGATGGTACAAGGGTTTATTTGCTAATATTTCTCAAACCCACACAAACCACTTCCTGAAACACAAGAACACTGCTTCCGCATTGTTTTGCACATACACAACTGAAACCAAGCATATGGGTTTAAGAAGACATTTTTTGTTATTGTGTTGTTGTTTTTTGTTTGTTTGATTTTAAGAAATAAAATGGATCAAGAGTGGCACTAATGATATTAATAATGCTACAAAAGATTTTTATTTATGTTTTTAAATATTCAACAAAGAATCCTGAAAAAATGCATTATGGCTTCGACAAAATAAAGGGGCACAATAATTTTCAACATTGACAATAATGTTTTTATAATTTCTATTTTAAGCTTCTTAGATACAATAAATGTGGCTTTTTGACCACAAAATATAAAAATGACCGCAATTTAAAATCTTTAAACAATACCTTGTGCAATACCTATAATTGTTTACATATGCAAGTCAAAATATCTGAATAAATCACAAACCAGTTGTTTTAGAAAATTTCATTTGTTTGCTTTTTGATTATTCACAACAGCTGAAATTTAACCATAAAATCTGATTTATACTTCTGCATCGATTGCACATGGATGGTCTGGCGCAGCCTTTGCGCAGTCGCATACACTTCACCATGGCTGAAGCCGATCTTGACACACACCTCTCAAAAAATTTAACGACAAATCACAACGACGTAGTGCAAGCTCTGTGATTGGTTGGCTTGGTAGCGTTGACAAAAATGGGCAGGGCCGAGAGTCACGGGAGAGACTCTCAGAGAGAGTCCCATTGGCACGAGTGTCTAACAAGTGTGGAGTCCCATGAAGGAGCTCCAAATGGATCCTTTTGTTTAGTGTTTACCTTATGATTAAAGTTGTTGCACGTCCACAAGTTCCTGCCTCTGAATAAGCAAGTTTGAGCTACTTGTACAGTAAGGTAACTTGTGAAGAAAGTAACTTGAAGAAAATCGACAAAGAGGAACATAGAACCCCCACTGCCAGCTAGCATTTTGGAAGTGTTATTGCAGAGCAAGGCAAACAGAACGCAGAAGTATAAATGCAAGGCATGCGGCAGGGGTTACATCGATCACTCGACGCAGAAGTATAATTCAGCCTTAAGGCTTGTTACCGTTAGTTCACCATGCTAGCACCTTCAATTTGTAAAAGAGTCGTTGTAAAGAATATTAACATGAATTAACACTAGCTATGGAAGTGGTATAGAGATAATTCCACATAAGACATGAGTAACATAGGAAAATCCGCTTGCTCACAATGTGCCTGTGCTAAAAAAAATGACTTCAGCTGTGGGCCTTTAGAGAGCAGCTTTTCATTCTCACACTGTGAAATAGTGTGGGCTGAGTCAAGCTCCAGAAACCCTACGATCAGCCTGAGTGCAGCAAGCTTTTACTGTTACCTTCCTGTGCTACTTCCTCTTGTTTGTTTCTGTTAAGACACTCAAGTGAAAGAATCGATGCAATAGCTGAGGCTTTTAAAAAACAGTCAGTTCAAACAACATCATTTCATGAAATAAGATCAAATCTGGTGCCTTCTTGTATCTTTTGTGTGGATGCTGGAACGTTAAACAATCATTATCTAGATGCTTTGCAATGACAGTGTTCAGTATGGTGAATATTTTGTACTCCAGGTCCTGACTTGACACGAACATTGATGATTTGCCAATCAAGCTCCATTACATGGCCAAAAATATGCGCAGACTCAAAGCGGACCACAAATTATATATATTGTTGTTGGAACATGGCTTTGTGGATCTGCTCTCACTCAGACGCATGAATGTTTGCAGATGGTTTTCACTGGAATAGCAAAATCAACTAATAGAAGGGGAGGTTCACATTGTTATGGTCATGTATGGTTCTCTTTCTGATTTGTCACTTACGTAAAGCACCTACACATTTATCTATAAAGCTCTACGTCATCATGCGGATTCAGGTTCCTCTTTTTAAATTCAGTTCCATTTACCTTAGTTCCAAAATGTTCTGCCGGGTATAAGACTTCTTTTGAGTGGTCAGTTTATGCCCACTAAGGGGAAGTACAAGTTGAAGCTAAACTACAAACCTTTTATGCATTTTGGTGGTTCTTTCACACAATGGGATTTTGGCAGACTGAAAATGCAGACTTTTGATAAGAGGTTTCAATTTTATGGTTTTTCTTTTTATGATGATACCATTAACATCTCGGTGTAGACCACAAAAATATGGTTTTGTAAAAATGTTGACGTCACACAAGAGTATAGACTAGAGTTGTGTACTACAAGATGCAAAGCATTTCTTCACTGGGAACTACTGGCCTGACATGGATAATACAACTTTTTAAAAATCATTTTCGCAGGTCTGTGTGAATGGGGATCATTTTGAAAAAGTGGTTATCAACGTATCAAACTTTTCAATAAAATACAAGATGTTATGAGACTGTATTGTAAACATTTTAAAACTGAAACCGTATATAAATTAAAAACTCTCAAACAAACTATTCCTTAAAAAAATGCTGTATCCACCTTGTTTTCACATAAGAACACATGAGGCCTTTACTGTTTACTGCAATTTGTTATTCCTAGTCATTTACCCATAGCAGCAAATGAATTAGAAGTCTAATAGAAAAGAGCTTACTTCAGCATTGCAAAATGAGATGGATATTGTATTGCAATTGTACCAATAGTGGCACCAAACGGAATTGCAATCAGTGTTCGCTATTGCTAAACATCATTTGCTTTTAATGAAGTAAAATTGTGGTAGACTGGTGATTGTATATTTTTAACACAATTCATTATGATTACTTTTGCTACTGCTACACAGACACACCAAAATGACACACTTAACAATTAAACGTGCTGAGACAATTAAACGGCGAACAAATGGAAGCCAAAAAAATAAAAAACGCGACAATATAAATCAACAGTCTTTCATCCGATGACCTTGGAAAATCATCTCTTCTGTCCGCTGCTTGGTCTGTGGGAGGGCTGAACATGCAGCTTTCAGCCGATGCTCTAGATTCACGCCAAACACGTGTGCGCAGACATACATCCATGCAAACACACACACTGCTTGGGACACTTTTGTCCCTGGCTCGACTTTGTGACGCTGTATCAATATGAGAATGTGGCCACATGGGATCTGCGCTACATCCCAATCCCACCATCACTATCATTTATTCTCCAAGCTCAACACTCTCAGTGACTCATATATTACATAAGGCAAGAGACACTTATTTGCTTGTTGAGCCTCGTTCACGTGTTAAGGCGAAATAGTGCAGATGCCATGTGTTTTTGGGAATGGAGAGTAAAGTGCTAATCAGACAACACTGGTATTCCAATTGACATTTAAGTAGCAATTATTAACACAACGGTTTTCATTTCAAGTTATGTTTTGGATGGCATTGGGGGCGTCTATTTTCTGTTATGTGGGCGTTACAAAAGATCATGTGCAAAACAAAACCTACTAAAATAAACCTTTGAATAAGTTTCAATATTTACATTTCTGCAATACTGATACTTCGTTAACAAATACATTTTGTCAGAACGTTTACACACAATGCAGTGTGTTAAATTAAATATCATCAGTTCTGCAGCATGCATTAAAGCAAATTGCAGCACAGTTTTCAGTGTGCCAGTTACACTTTATTTTCTCATCTGCATGATTGCCAACATTTTTGTGGATACATGATTATGACATTTCACTGAATTCTGCAAAGGAAGTGGGTTTTAAACTCTGTTTTCATAGAAACTTAAGCCTTTTCTGTTGTTTTCCACCTATATATAATCATGATGACAGTTTAACACTTGCAGTAAAGATATTAAGTATTGCACTGCTGCAGTATACTTAAATACTGATTCTTATTTTATTGTAGAATTATGACAATAGTAATGTACCTTTTTTTCTGTCTTCGAAATAATAACAATTAACTTGTTGTCGTCTTTTCAGTGTCAGCTGACAAATATTTTTTTGAAGAATTAAATCAGATCCTTTCAAAATTATTTCCTTAATTCTCCAATAATGTTCTCCCATAGTATTGAATAGTATGGAGATTCTACATTTAAATTTTCTGTTTTAAACTAGGAAACTCCTGAATCACGACAACGCCACTTATATGATACACTTAAAACATTATATATGCATAAATAAGTCTACAAACGACATTGTGTAATTCCAATTGGATGAAATGCCAACAGTACTTCAAGCACCAACCATTTTTTCACACAGAAAGGTCTACTAACACAAAGCGATGAACCACAAATTCACCTGACCTCCACAGACAAAAACCAGTCCTATCTGAATAGGGTAAAAGAATGACTAAAAAACGCACACAAAAGTGATGTGGTCAAACATACACACCTCAGTCTTTCATTACAACACAACAACTGCCAGTCAACGTAGACATCTGTCTTAGATCTCAGGCAAAATCTGCTATGTAGAGCAAAATAAAGAGCTACGTTAGGGAAGGAGACACTAGATGAGATGGGGCAACAGACCTCCACACACTCTCAGTGAAAAGAGAGAGAGAGAGAGAGTGTGTGTGTGTGTGTGTGTGTGTGTGTGTGCCCATCCCCCACCAACACCTCCAGATGCTCCAGTGAAAACAAAGAAATGATGCTTATTTTATTCCATACAGTAGGTTAAGTCCAACGGTTACTACTTCTGATGTCAGAGCACCGAAAGTGAAGCAAACAAATGTACCAAACCATTTTTCTTTTCTTCTTTGATGTAAAAAAAATAAAATTGATGCAAGAAACAAAAACGACCCGCTGTAAACCATTTTGTGACTAATCAATTATGCAGAAAACAAATTCATTATAATACATGGTAAAAGCAATGCCTGCCACTACCTTCCCCCAAAACTACTTAACATATTTCATCATCTAAAAACAGAACTTCCTTCTAAATCAATGGTGCATTTTTTTGACATCTTGAAAAATCACAGCTCAAAGAGTGTCGCAGTGGACAGCAATGGAAGGTCAAGGTGATTTTCTGAATAATTTTACCTGAAGCTTGGCCTGTGGGGAGCATGGCGAGGAGGAGGAGCAGGGATGTGGAGGCCACCCCGTGAGTGAGCGAGGCTCTCGTCTCACACGCTACCATTCCATTGCACATCTTTCAGTCCTGCTTGTGCAGCAAGAGTCCTGAACCTGACGACACAAACACACACTTTTTACTACCGGAAGCTTAATGCTTAGTTTATTAAATGCAAAACAGAAGCGGCAGCAAGAGCACAAAAAAAAACTGTGAGTCATTCTCCACACTGAATCTGTGCTAGCAGAATTTCAATGAATTGAAAAAAAGAAAAAAAAAAAAACATTAAGCACTTTTTCATAGAAAGCTTTATTCCGCCATAGATATGCTTCGTTTTGCAAGAAATTGCAAACTTTACATTTAAGAAAAAATGTGGTTTCTAAGCCACTATTCAGACATATTTTACATTACTAATGGGCAAATTATCATTCCTACAACATGAATTAATCCAGGTAATTAGCTAAACATTATTTACTCACCAAAGCCTCAGTCAGGCCAATTTTGTAATGTTTCAGTCTTTTAATCACACGTTTATTTCCAATTACATTTAATAAATAAAATTACACTTTTTTTGTCAAACGCATTTTAATAAGCCAAACCATGCAAATTGAAACATTTTATATGCTTAATTAAAAATATTAAAAATACTGCTCTTCAAAGTATAATTTTTACAGCATAATGCAAGTAATCCTGACATTTCCAGTTAACTAGTAAACACCATTTCACCAGTGCCAGGTTTTTAATTGCATTTATCCAATTTACTACAGAGGAATTTATTACTGATGATTACCCCCTCAAAACATGTCATCTCACAGTAATCATTAACAGTCAAACATCATTAATAATAATCTTTAATATGTTAAAAGCAATTTAACAATCCAAACTATGCATTACATTTTCAATTTAAGGCAACTGGAACAAATACTTTGTTTCAAAACATAATTACTCTTGTAACTAACCCATGCAAGATGAGAAACTGCATTGCTTGTGTCACAATACATTTTTCAGCTTATAATTATAATCAACAAAATATAAAACAGATGCTGCAGGCAACCAATGTAACGTAAGGTGGTGTTTACATTATATATGAAGCCTATTAGCAAATGCGACAACATGGAGTGCGTTAGAATTACATTACTTTGCACTTGGGGAAAAAACAAG
The DNA here is from genome assembly GCA_903798115.1 of Danio jaintianensis. Lineage (NCBI taxonomy): Eukaryota > Metazoa > Chordata > Actinopteri > Cypriniformes > Danionidae > Danio > Danio jaintianensis. The sequence continues at coordinate 4,693,387 of CAIGQV010018299.1, read as the reverse complement.
AGCAAGACTATTATACAAATGAGAGCAGGTGCATCAGTGCTGCTAACTAAGCACGAGCCATTTGTCAGCATTCCTCCAAAAGAAGATATACACACGTGTATGCAAGAGGCAAATTGAGTTCAGAAACATGGGTTGCACAAGTCCCAGAAACAGGATGCTGAGGGTGCAACTACTGCTCTCATATGAGGCCAATCTGCCATCGTCACCACACCTTTCCACTCCTCACTCCGGAGAAGCACTAGGGTGCCCAAGGAGCCCAAGGAGTGTGACGCACATCATACTGGCAGAAAAGAGCTTGCCTGCTGCCTCGTGTACCAAACAGACTGGCGCACAAGAACATTCTGCAACAAACTGCTTAGTGCCAGAAGGATCCCAGAGTGGGAAAGCAGAAAATCAGCCTGGATTCGGTTGAAAGTGACTAAGGTGTTGTACAGATGGCGTTCCGAGTAAGCGAATCTGACTGACGTGCTGCACAAATATCAAACAACAACTGCTTGAAAACACTTTAAAGGACAGATAAATGACCAAGAATCAAGCTTATATAAAATGCAGGAATTCATATTTTTTATCATTTACTCACTCTAATGTCATTCCAAAAACTTAAAACTTTAGTTCATTTTCAAAATGTAGCTATAGCTCCACTGAACGTTACACAAAAAGTTTATAAAGACATCATAAAATAAATGAATTTGAATAAAGTGGTTTAATTAAAGGCTTTTATTTCCATTAACACTGCTCAATCCACATATAGAGAGTTGAGTGAAGCTCTATGCGTTTCGTTGACACATGCAAACAAACATTATTGGTCCTATATTTACCTTACTGGGTATAAACAACACAATAGATATAGATTTATTTTATAGATGTAACTTCTTAAGCACCAAAGCTATAGTGGAATCTATTTTAATGGAGGGACAGGAAATCTCTGCATTTATTTAAAAAATACCTTAATTTGCTTTGACAACATGAGGGTGGGTAATTATTAGAATTTCCATTTTTGAATTAACTTTGCTTTTATAACATTTATTTTGTATTGAAAAGTAGTAATTTACCACTTAGTGGTACAAACCGTTTTTGAGAACAATACTAAACCTACTAAGTTGAAAGAAAACAACAACAACAAACCAGGCAAGACGCCAAAAGAAATGTGGCACCACAGCTCCTGCTTTATCATATAAGTCCTGCTTTATCATATCAGAGCTGCTTTCAGGTTGAAATGTAAAAAGTCTAAAAAAGGAATATGAAAATGCAAAGTCTTTCCAGCAGTCAGGAGTTTAGGAAGGGACAGGACAGAAAAAGGAGAAAGGCATAAATACATAGCTGAGAATAGGGTGGCAAGGAGAGTCCAGGCTGCCTGACAGTAAAGAAAGAGCCTTTTGTTGAGCATATTATAGCTCACACAGTTTCTTTATCTACAACTTTTAACAAACAAAAACAATGAGAAAAAGGTGTCAGTCCACATATAGGAAACCAACAAGGGTTTGTGAGGGGAAGCTTTCCTGAGCAACAGTTACATTTGTCCATATGATATCATACTGAAACAACCTCCTGATCAAGTTTCAACAGGAAGCTTTAGAACACGAAGATTTCAAACAAACTCATGATATGCTACTGGGAAAAGTAGGTAAGTTGTAGAGTTTAGTTACAGGAAGTAGAAAAACATGGTAACAATGTTTGCTGTCTTCGACAAAGAGATACCAGCAAATTATAAAGCAATTACCAGAAGGCAGATGACACTAATCTTGTTTTCACGACGAGGAATGGCACTGGCGTTATCGCCTCACCGCAGAAACGAGCACATTTTTATTTATAAAAACAAAACAGGCCAGGTATTATGAGAAAACTGGAGAGTGCTGGAGGACACGGTAATGTAGTTATTCTATGTAAGACAGAAATAAGCCCCAGTATGTCCGGGCTTAAAGTCACACGCGCTGACACGTGCAACTGTTCCGAGAGCAGAACGACTACAACAAAGAGAACAGAGTGTGTCCTGCCCTCAAAATATTGTGAACAGAACTATATTTAACCATAAATACAAACCAAAATCTAAACCATTAATTATTACGATTAAGTTTCCTACGATAATGGCAATAACGTCGAGGTTGTTTGTAACTTTTTGACCACAAGTTTTTAAAGTCCTCTTGCTATGTTTACAGCACAGCGCTTAGAGCATGTGCGCGTGCGTAAGTTTTATGTATATACGTGCATATGTTTCGATGTCGTTCTTGCAACGGGGGAGACAAATCAGGATGTATATTACAATTACGTTTAACAAAACACACTGGCTATTTCTGACGTAACAACCCGGTTGACTCAAGTACAAAAGACGATTTTCGAGGTCTGTTGCTGCTGACCACAATAATACTGTAACTTAACGCATTGACAACAAATATACTTGTCAATATATCTAAAACGGGAACTAACCAATAGTACACACAAAATCGACATTAAACAATGTACTGAAGTAAAATGGCAGCCTATTGGTAATAGGAAGCGAACAACAGGCTTTGTCCGCATCGCTGGACTGGCGACTTTTTTAATCGCGTTATGACACACTAATTAACAACCACATTTCCTCTCGAAACTCGCTAGATAATGAGGTAAAGATGATGCGATTACATATTCAACAATCAGTCGTTTAATCAATGGTAAAGAAACCTTTAACTGCTATCGGAATAGTGTTTTTGATTGGATTAGGGTTCACTAGCGAGCTATATCGTGTTCATGTGAATATTAAAGTCCTAAACAATATACAACTCTTTCTATATTTAAGTACGTACACAAACTAAATCAGTTAGTTGTGATATTTGTCAGCTTGTACGCCTTAACCAGTAATAAACATCCCATAGACTCGGTGTGGCTAACTATGTTAGCTCAGCTAACGTTAACTAACCTTCAGACCGAAAAAAGAGATCTTACCAGTGAATGCCCTCCTCTTTAAAATCAGTATCGGGTCACCATGGAGCTGCGTCGACTAGAAATCCCAGGGTCACTGTAAACGCGGTGACTGTTGTACGGGAAAATATTCGCAGATTCTGACGGCCCTTTCTGATCTGATCATCCGTCTCGGAGAAGGTTGAGATCGAGCACCTCCCTCTCAACAGCAGGAAAGAGCTGCAAGCTCCACCAGCGGCCTCGCTCTCACACCGTCCCCATGACGACCACGGCGGACTGTACGCGAGAGGGGCGGGGCTTCGAGAGGTCTGCTGGTTCATGAGAAATCAGCTGTGGCTTGGACGACGGGGACCCAACACACATGGATCTTATTTAAACTAACAAAATGCAAGAATTGCTACTCAGTAATGTTGCTTGTCCACTAACGCGGAAATGTATTTGGTTTCAAGTAAACATTTTTGCTGTACTTTTTTTTTCAACCCTTTTTGAGGATAACATTTAATTATTTTTCATTCAATTCTCAATAATTTGTTTATTGTATCTCTAGTGTATTTTTTCCCTAAGCAATCGAGAGAGCAGATTAACTTTACAAAATTTCTAAGTTTAGAAGCAACACAATAAATTATAGTACAACACAAATTATTAATATTATAAATAAATACATTCCACAACACCCACAGATTACCTAAAAACCCAATTTTCTAATATTCAAAGATGTAATTGGTATTGGAATTAACAAGAATTAATACCTATTTAACTTATAAACTGGCCTACGCCTCCTTGTTGAGGGCATCAGCTCATACTCTTTCTCGGCTCGGATCAGTAATAATTTTAAGGCTCTGCTTCTTTACATACTTCTCAAAAAATATCCTAAAGAAAAGATAGTGACACCACAAAAATGATTTTTCAAGCTCTATAAACCACATTCTGAAGTTGTAGCCTAGCCGTAACAAACAAAATACCAAGCCATATTGTCAAAAGCATAACATATGGATTAAATTGCATATTTGTAAAACAGTAAGATGACACTTTTATCCACTCCATAGACCCCAAGCCTTCACAGAAAATGCAAGCGCTGACTAGCATGTGCACAAAAATACTCCTCTTTATGTAGATGTAGCTGTGAATCCTTAACAACATGTATTATGTCATCTGCTTAATTTCCTCATTATAAATGAACAATGGGTTAAGATCCCCCACAGACTTTGGGTGAAAGTAATTCATTAGTTTATAATTTGGTTTTCACAAAGTATAAAAAGGAAGACCTCACAAGATTTTTCTTTCAAATTTAGAAGAAATGTTATCAGTCTGCAGAATAAATAAAAATGTGTTTTACTCAAACAAACCGCTATGAAGAGCTAAGAAGTCAATATTTGATTTAAATGCTTTGATTTCCAATTGGCGGTTCATTCTGCTTTGGCGACCCCTGATAAATAAGGGACTAAGCGGAAAATGAATTAATGTAAGGGACTAAGCCGAAAATGAGTGAATGAATGAATGAATGAATAAATGAATGATTTCCAATTACAACAATTTTCTAAATTTACTATTTTGACCTATTGACATTTTCAGGAAAACAATTTTTTTCTAAATGACTATTTAATTTGGAAGAAATGTTATCAGAACTTTATAAAACAATAAAACAAATATTAACATTTTACTCAAATCCATAGCTAATAATTCTAGTGAATCCATATAATCAGAATTTTCAAGTGTTCACCTCATTTTTCATTTTCAATAATATATTTTATATCATATTTTCATTTTTAAATAATTAGAAAAAAATAAATAAAGATGTATCGAATAAATAAACACATACGTAGGCTATTAAAGCAATTTAAACTGGAATACAACGTTTTAAAGAGTTGTTCTCGTACACTTTAATTTATGCGAAGAAGGTCATTATTGGATCATTGGATCTGTGAGTGATCTGTGGATCAGATTTATTATTATCTTTTTATAGCAGTATGAGTACAGCCTACTTAAATGCTCCGAACACTAGACGGCAGTATCACTTCGCTCCTGCAGTGATCACACGGACGACATGTTTGCAGTGCTAAAGCATGCATTTTCTCCTCGCGCAAGAAATACTCTTGCAAAGATGCACTACAGTTCAGGAGTCAGTATCAGGCTTCTGCCCAGTTA
>CAIGQV010018299.1:4664612-4687947 GCA_903798115.1 Danio jaintianensis | reverse complement strand
GTTGTCATATTTCTTTTTCATTGTTTGCTGATTTTATTCAACAAAACTAGCATAAGCCTAGAATTCAGTGCAAGTTGATGCTACTTTGCCTTATGATCAGTGCAGTAAGAGACTGTATTATCATCAATAACGTTACTTGTTGAGCACAAAAGTTTGTAACATGTAAAAAACGAAATCTTACCTATGAAATGTTCTGCCTTTGTGCTTTGTTTTCTTTGTTTGCTCGTTACTACACCCGTAAGCAGCGCTAACGTCCAGCATCTTCACATCGGCACACTGTCTTGACTAGTGCTGTTGAATGACATTTGTCCTGGGAGCACTGTACAAATATGGCGGCGCTATTGATGCATGCTGAGGGTCCGTATGCGATATCTAGTGTATATATCTATGTTGAAGAATAAGGTCAATAGACTGCCAAAAGTTATAATATATAAGGAGGGGGGGTGTCTTTTAAGAATATAAGAATATTCAGATTGTGAATTGTAGTATTGTTGAGCACCAAATGCTTGGAGACTTAATTGGTTAACAAAATTAAAACATTAACATTTTCACATGTTAATCTGGCCTACTACATGCTGAAATACTGACTGAAAATTCTCTGACTATTTATATAGTATAGCAATAAGGCTGCAATAATAGTTAACATGAGTTAATTTAACTGAACTCAAGATGAAAACTACAAAAGCTTTTATTAATCTTAGATGATGTTAATTGCCTAATAACACATTAAAATCACAGTTGTAATTGTCAAGTAGTAATGAAGTCTTTATTGTTTTTTAAAATTAGCTAACAACTAATACAATTCAGTAATATTATAGTATTGGTAACTGTAATAATTCTGGATTTTTCTCACTGTTGATTTTTAATCCATTAACTAATGTTTACTAATGAGACAAAGTGCTACCTGTTGTAGTTTATCATCCTTTTGCAATTCAATTTGGTAAAAGCAAAGTGTTTTATTATATCTGTTAAAGTAACCTTTTTTTGCAGCTTAGGTCAATTTTGTGATAATGAAGTACACCGTATTAGGTTTCAGCAATTAAATTGCAACAAGAAAATTTGATATTGTAGTAAGCCTACTTCTCCATATACCCACCAATACTTGACACTATTGAAAAAATCATGCTTGCCGTTATGTCTGCAGCGCTTGTCAAATGACGTTTTAATGCTGATAATTTAATTCTTCAGGCAAAGGACCATTTCCAGGGATTTTGGATACAAATGTGTTTAGAGGAGCTCCTTTTGAGTTGAGAGCAGCGCTGCTGGCAAAGAGAGGCTTTGCTGTTTTAGCCTTGGCTTTTCAAGGTTACCAAGATTTACCCAAAAGAGCTGACAGATTTCACCTTGAGTATTTTGAAGAAGGTATAGATTTCCTACGGCAACAGCCAGAGGTTAGTACGGATAACTATTCTTAATCTTTCCTGATTAATCTAAATACTATCAAGTGATTTTAAGTGCCATGTCTATTTTGTTTTTTCAAAGATGAAAGGTCAGAAAATTGGCCTAGTGTCCATATCAAAGAGTGGAGATCTCGCTTTGTCCATGGCAACATTCCTTCCTGATATAGCGGCTACTATTTGGATCAACGGATGCAATGCTAATACTTTAGTTCCAGTCTACTACAAGGATATTTGTGTTCCACCACTTCTGTTTGATGTTAAGAGAACAAAAATGACACCATTAGGCCTTGTGGATATTGGAGAGGTTATGGATGACCCAATGTCCAAAGAAGGCCTTCCTAGTGTTATTCCCATTGAGCGTGCCCCTGGTAGTTTCATGTTTGTTGTGTCAGAAGCTGACAGAAATTGGCGAAGTGCCTATTATGCTAAATTAGCATGCGACAGACTTAAAGCACATGGAAAAAATAACTATGAGCTGGTAAAGTATGAAAAAGCGGGTCACTTTATTGAGGTGCCCTATATGCCCTTTTGTCTCGCTAATTTTCATGGTGTTGCTGGTCAGCCAGTTTTCTTTGGCGGGGAGCCTAAAGCTCATGCAGAGGCACAGTTAGATGCCTGGCCGAGGATGATCAATTTCTTTAAAAAATATTTAGCAGCTACCGATCACAGCCCCAGATCTATGCTGTAGGACAAAGTGCATATGAAGTACATATAGTCATAGCATCCCTTTATCATGTACTTGCATTTATAATGTAGTTTTCAAGTATTAAACATAAAATAATCAAACTAGTGATTATTTGCTTCTAAATCTAGTGCTGTTTATATATATATATAATTCATACAATGTATGAAGAACTTGTCAGTTAAATCAAACTTGTATGAATATTCATACATTATTTAAAACCAAGCCTGCATTTGTTTAATTAAACCACTGGTGTCAAACTCAGTTCCTGGAGGGCCACAGCTCTGCACAGTTTAGCTTTAACCCACATTAAACACTGATCAAACTAATAGAGTTTTTCAGGCTTGTTTGAAACCTACAGGTACATTTGTTGGCGCAGAGTTGGAATTAAAGTCTGCAGGGTTGACACCGCTGGATTAAACAGTTAAACATTATTGTGAAACACAATGGAGATCAATTTATAAACGCTTTATTTTTTCAGAAATAATGTATTTTTATCAATAAATCTCTATAGTTAACATTTTAAAGGAAATTTTAATTGTAATATTATATACCATGATAGTAGAGCAGTGCTTTATAAAATAAAGCCAAGGCACTTGAAATTTCCCACACTGGTTTTGTGGAAAAACTTGAATGAATAAAGATCAGCAATGATTGTAGCATAGGAAGATTTCAATTAACATTTCTTAAGGGCACAGAAGTTAAAAATGAGTAAAAAAGTGTACAGGTCATTGCTTTTAATGGTTTGAGAACATCTGTGCCCACAAGACATCACTGTTGCCAAGCATTTTGCAGAGATTTTCAATCATGTTTAGAGATCTGGATTCTGTGCTGGTCATTTCATTATTTCAGTGATTTCAAGGAACTCACAGGATCAAGGAACTACCAATTTTTCTGTGATGGGGCTCATTGTTCTGCATGAAAATTGGTGGACCATTTCTCTGTCCACATAACATGCTCCTCAGCAAAGGTTAATCAGACCTTTTGATTCTTTCTGCTGATTAGAGTTTTGGATCCTTTCCTTTTGGATTTGTCTTTTGTGGACAACCAGGTTCTTTTGGGGGACTTGAACGAGTTGTAAAGGTGTAACATTCTAGAAATCACAGATTTGGATGAACCTACTTTGTGGCAGCCTCTGGACTACCTGCTGTCAGAGAGTTTCAGTTAGTTTAGAATGGTTCACCATTTTACAGCGTTAGACTGCCAGTTATATATGGATTGTCAGATAATTAAGGAATAACACCAGGTGCAATTTAAAAGCAATCATTAGGAGGTATCTGAAAGTCTTTTCTTATTTCTTATTTACGTTTTATATGCTGTGCTTACATTTTACCGCCCCAATTAAAATCTTAAGACCAGGGGAATAATTAAGCATTTACGTTTTGAGATGTTGGATAGTAACCAGTTTGTATGTACTGCTTCAAAATGTCAAAAGATGAAACCAGAGCAAGTGACAAAAGAAAGCTGGCAATGTATAGAAAATTGAATTTAAACTCAAACAGCTGGGCATAAGATTTTGATCAGGAGTTTATATAAATAAACTGCTCTTTTACTTTTCTCAGAATAACTTTAAATGGCACTAACCAGTGACTTTGACTTTGAAGTTTTCTAATTTTGATCTCCTCTTAATTAACATTTAAAAAAAGATTTGGAATATATTTCTGTTATAGCCATGTAAAATCTTTATATTCACCATCATTGTTAAGAAAAAAGTGTGTTTTTGTGTATTATAATGTAGCACTGATTTTGATCAGCATTGTTGAGATGATTTGACACTGAAGTGGATCTGGGGCCTGTACTATGAAGCCAGATTATCAGGCTAGCCAGTTAAGCTTCTGTTTAGTTTGGACCAATTCTGCATTTCAGATACCATGAGGGTAGCTCAGCTCAGCTGCTGCATAATACCATGGCAACAAAGAGTTATTGAAGTTGAGCTGCCTTCATGTTACCTAAAACCCAAGATTGGTGCAAACTAAACAGAAATTTAACTGGCTATCCAGCTAATGCAGCTACAAATATGGGAAGTACTAGTGCTGTTTATCTGCATTCTGTTCTCGTATTCTGTCGGTCAGTATCTCTACATTAGATCTGTTTAATTGCACAGCCTCTGGTTTCAAAGAAGAACTTCAGCCTTATTGGATACGGAATGTTGTATTTTTCATGGTAAATATTTGTCTATATAAACAATCCATTCAGGTACAGAATCTGTGACGTACAAGTGGTTACTGTATGCACATTACACTTTCATGAATAATCTGAAGATTTCAATAAAGAATGTATCTTAATATCTTAAAATTGTGTATGGTCTCTTGTTTAACTGTTACTGTAAGTATTTATTTACTAACGTTTTGTCTATTTCCCATGATGTTTCATCCATGTCTGATTTATATTTTTATCAATTAGAACTAACCGTGAAGTTTTGTTGGTCAGTGGAATACTGATCATCCACCAGTGATTATTATATCGCCACCTGTTGTCCAATCTCCATACACATTTGCATTCCTGTTGAGAATCATTGTACAAGTGCTCACCTATTTTGTGATGTCTTATGTTTTCTTTTAGCATTTACAGGTTTCTGTGTAGGTTTAGCCACACTTATTTACTAAATATGACTGTTATAATTGTCCTTATGTTAAATATTTATTCATTCAGTCATTCATTTGAGAATATTACAGACCTCATACAGTGATCTCTATGACAAGAGTAAAATAGGCAGTTGCACGATTGGCCTTTTACATTATATTTTATAATGGGTGCTCAAAATTCATTAGCCCCTGGCTGCCAGGGCTTTTTCTTTTTTGAGATGTGAATGCGTGATTGTCCTTATAGACATTTCCTTGCACTGTGACAAACCGAATCAATATAGACATTGATGTAAGTCATTATTTGAAAGGAAGTCAACAAGCTCAGGGTGTTTGGAGTGCCAAAACATGCATTTACTGTTCACAGGGCAGCATCAGGTTTTCTGAAGGGTCTGTTTGTAGCACCGCCGCCTTGTGAAATTGAGGGTGAGCCGTTTACACTGACTCTGAAACCATTCAAAAGGTCAAACAAGACCTAATCTACAGAAATATGATATTTGTCATCGTCTGCCCGAATGGTGATGATAATTACAGACTTGTTTCCAGTTTACATACCTTGATCAGTTCTTTTTAATTATCTCTCTCTCCACCACTCATGCCCAATAAAAATAATTAATGCAATTCTCTAGGTACACAATGCATTAAATAAAAAATGGACAATGCTTATAATAAAAAAGGTGAAAGAAAATCTGGGTATACCTAAACATAGTCGAAAATAATTATAACCCGAAAAGCCCCCACACCCAACCCCAAATGTTTCCAATTACATCATAGCTTCTAAATACAACACTATTTCATCTCTTTTGTTGAGTTAAATTATTTAGCCTATATTTCTTTCCACAACACAACTCAGGAGCAACTCCACTCTGAAGCCTGACGAAATTAACCTATCAAAAATAACACTGTTAAGCCTTGTTGATAATTTTTTTTGATCATTAATAAATATTTTGCCCTTAATTTGCTTAATTCTTTACTGTTTTTAATTACTACAAATCTTTAGATGCACAATGATTTAAATAAAAAAATTATTGGACAATGCTTATGATGAATTAAGAAATAATACAACAGTGTTATTTTGTAATAGAACAGAAAAAAGCAACCATTTAGATCAAATATGCCAATCTAGACACAGATCTGAGAGGCTTTACTGTTTTAGCATTGGTCTACCAAAATTAGCAAGATTTTGTCACCTAAGAGCTGACAAATATCACCTTGAGTAGTTTTAAAAAAAAGTATATATATATTTCTTACAGCAACAACCAGAGCTTAATACAGTATTTACAACCCTTCATAATCATTACTTATTGTTTTTACCACCTAAAATCATGGTAATTATTCTAACAGAATATTTCAATGAATCACAGAGAATTCTATATATCACTCCTCTTTTTTATTTATTCAAAGGTGAAAGGACAAAAAATTGCCCATGTGACCCAGATCTTGATAGGTCCGTGGTAACATTCCTGCCTGGTACATCGGCTTTTAGTTACAACAGTGGATGCACTGCCAGTTCTTGCTCCTGCTCTTCTCCAAAGTTAGATGTGTTCCACCATTGATGCCTGACATTAAGAGAATAAAAATAACACTAGTAGGCCTTGTGAATATGTTACATATTTTTGATGACCCAATCTTAAAAGAAGGCCTTCCTATTCCTTGCAATTTCATGTAGCATCAGAAGCTTACAAGAACCGAAGAAGTATATTTTATGCAAAATTAACATGCGACAGACTCAAAACACATAGGTAAAATTACTAAGCTGATCCAGGTCATTTTATTGAGGTGGCAAAAACTAAGAGCAAATGTGAACAAACCCAGTGCAAAGATTTTATTTCAAACTCAACTGCAATTAACTAATCATGTAATGATGTCATTAAATATTAGTTAGTCTATCTGATATTTATTCTTTTATTAATTTTAAGACTAGTATGCCTATTTATGGCAGTTAGCTAATCAAGCCAATAATAATAACCACAATATTAATAATAACAATAATAATAACAATGCCTTTTATTTATAGGCGCCTTTCAAGACACTTATTAAAACAGCAGGATAAACTGCATATTAAAAAAGCAAATCATTAAAAGCTTTTTTAAACAAAAATGTTTCGGTTTTGTATTTATTTAATTGTACGTCTCACTGAAACTTCGAAACAAGTATAGGCTACATCCGATCTGTGATTAGATCAAAATCACATGCACTTTTTAATGGTTTGCAGGGAGGGATCTTAAATCTATTTTAAGCTCTTTGGAAAGCATCTATTATTTCAAAGCAGTATCCTGCAGTAATCACAGAGACGACATGTATGCAGCACTGAAATGTGCTTTTATGCCTTTTGCAAGAACTTCTCTTGCGAAGATGCACTACAGTTCAGGAGTCAGTATCAGGCTTCTGCCCAGTTATAAGTGCTTATTTGAAGACCCAGTGCATGTGACGGTGAGCGGCTTAAATCCACATCAACGCGTGGATCTGCGCTCTAAAATCACGGATGAAGGTGGACGTGATTTCAATGCTTTAGCGACCCATCAGGCAGATGACAGTGGCCAAATTGACCTAAAGCGCGACTCTTCTCTTGGTGGGAGTTGAACCGATGGGCTCTTGTTGACATTGAGGTTGTCAGTGATGATAAAGTCCTGGCCAAAGTGCCCAACGAGAGACACTGCCTGACCGATGGTGTCCGGAGAAGTCCTTTAAATGAAGACAGGATCAGAGGAATTCTTTTTATGCCATCTGGTGTGTTATCTGTATTAACTATGAAGCAATCAATATCGCGGTGATTGTCAACTGATATGCACACGAACGGCTGCAAGACAAAGATCGTTTGGATTGTAAAACTGCTATGTACAAAGATTTCATAATCGTCTCCAAAAGGTTTTTTTCTACGCACATTCGAAAGCTAGAAACATCTGAACATGCATCTTGCACCGACATGAAGGTAGGCTACTAGTAATTCATAAAAAGTACCATAGTGTTTTTGAACCATAGAATAGTAAAATAATTCATCTGTTGTGGCAATTCTATATTGCTGTGGTGATACGATAATAAGTCAATAATAATAATATTAACAAATTATACTGTAGGCCTACTATGTTTTACATATACAATACACCATAGTTTACTGTAGCATAAACTAAAGTACATTCATAAACTAAGTGTTGTAAATATTATCATATCCTACAGTATAATACACCTTAGTAATAATAATACTAATACTACTACTAATAATAATAATAATTATTATTATAAAGTCACATAACAACAGTTAATTGTTACCAAAATTAATGTTACCATAAATGTATGGAATTTGGAATATTTACATCTGCTTTATATTATATTATAAACGTACAATTCTGGAATAGGGGCGTCACGGTGGCGCAGTGGGTAGCACGTTCGCCTCACAGCAAGAAGGTCGCTGGTTCCAACTGACCCAGCCTCGGCTGGGTCAGTTGGCGTTTCTGTGTGGAGTTTGCATGTTCTCCCCGTGTTCGCGTGGGTTTCCTCCGGGTGCTCCGGTTTCCCCCACAGTCCAAAAACATGTGGTATAGGTGAATTGGGTAGGCTAAATTGTCCGTAGTGTATGTGTGTGAATGAGTGTGTTTCCCAGTGATGGGTTGCAGCTGGAAGGGCATCCGCTGCGTAAAACATATGCTGGATAAGTTGGCGGTTAATTCCGCTGTGGCGACCCCAGATTAATAAAGGGACTGAGCCGAAAAGAAAATGAATGAATGAATTCTGGAATACAGAACACATTTTGAAGTAAAAAAAAAAAAAAAAAAACATTTATATTCAATTAATTTATGTTTTATATCAAGAAAAATATATGAAATTGATTTTCCAAATTTCTACTATCTGCCAAATTGTTATTCCCTTGTTAAAACTACTATAGCTGATTGACAAATGTTACTTGACAAACTTCACCGGGTCATCCCAGGTGACAGAAGCAAAAGATTGTAGCATTGCCTCCTTATGGTGAAAATGGTGATGTGCAGTTTACACTAATACTTGAAATAGGTGTTGTACCCAGGGATGGGCAGTATTTATGAAACATGTATTTTAAAATAGTATTTTGTATTTGACAGGGTTGATGAAAATGGCTTAATGTTTTGTATCAAAATACTTAAGTGTCTTGTATTGTCAAGATACTGTTAAATACTTTGTAAGAAGTCTACATGATGACATCTTAAAAATGCACCCTCTGATTGGAGCTTTGGGTGTTATTTTGGGAGAAAAAGTGTACAAATAATAGTAGTTTTGGATGGATTGCTGATGCCAAATGTTTGTTGTTAAAGCTAACAACATGAAAATAAGTCCCACAGTGACAATTCCTACAATACCTCATTGGCAAATGCCAGTAGTTCATCAGCAGGTGCAGTGAATAGTTAATGAAGAGGAAAGATGTATGCCTAAAGATGTCAAAGTGGCACAACGTATGAAACACAAATATTTAATAATCAAAAACTCCTGACAGGTTATACAGCAGGAGCAGGATATACATGAAGAGATTATGTGCAAAAACAGATAACTAAATTTTTTTAATTTTCAGAAAACATGTTTTTACATTGAGTATGGAAGAGTTTAATTGCAAAAAAAAATAAAATAGATTTATGAAAAAATCTGTGAACAGAAATAAAATGAACTCTTCATTTATCACTTTTTAAAAATATTAATTGAACAGAATTGGTGAAAAAACAATCAACTGATATAGTACTATGTTCCGACTCATTATCTGCAATAAATGGTTTAAACGGTAAGAGATCCTCTTCAAGACAGGACCAATTTAATTTATACAAAATATATATACAAAAATCAAAGCGAACAGGTTACATTTTATATGAATACCTACTTGTATAGTAGCAGTAAAGGTGAACGAGGTGGCAGAAAAACTAAAACTTTGTCTGAGAAAAGTTATTACCATTAAACATTGTTTACTTCACTGAGTCAGTTTAATAGTCAAGGGATAGATAGAATAGGGCAATATTGATGGAAGGTTTGGAAATAAATGTCATGCTCCTTTGTAAAAGTATGTTGTAGTATTTTTAAAATACAAAAGTACTGTATTTTATTTTGATACCTGTAGTGGCTGTGGAATTTTGTAGTTTATTTTGATGCACCTAAACTTAAGGTATTTGGTATTTTATTTTAAAATACATTTCAATGTATTTTTGCCCAACCCCAATAGACTGTACCCAAATCTCACTCCATGGACAAATCAGACTCCCCTTCATGTGCACGGATGTCACCAAGCATCTGCAGTTAATTTCTCAGCGGTTTTTCATAAACCTTTATCAAGCATTTTTTTCTGCAATTGACAACAAAATCAAACATAGAACATTGTCTGATTGACAAGCTGTATATGAGGCCCTACCTTGAATTCCTTCTATGTTCTAATAATTGTATTTATTTATTTAGCCCCTTAGTCATGGAAGATGTGATTAGATTAAAAACTAACACCAGGAGTGACAGCCCCCTAAAACCAACCCTCACTACAGCTGGGATAACATGGTAACCCTAAAAAGGTGCGAAACTCTTTCTGCATGTCCAGATGGCCAGTCAATAAACTGTACATTTGCACATACAGGGGGCTCAAAGGTCACAGCTGACACCTGTCAGGGCCATAAATCAATATTAACAATCATATTTTGACACATGGTCCCTTATACCTTCTTCTGATGCACAGAAACATTTTATTCATTTCCATGCTGATGAATCACTTTCATATATTGGTGGTATTGAAATCATGACTGCTATATTGCACAAACTAAAAAGGACACTTCAACCAATACTACAACTCTGTCATAATTTACATTCATGTTGTTTAAAATACTAATTATTATTTCTTCTCTGCGGCACACAGAAAACTTCCTGTGAAAAGTTGGAAAACCCTGTTGATTTTCACTGTGTGACAAAAACAGCTAAGAGTAAATGATATATTTGGAATGAACTACTAAATCAATTTATATCAACCAAAAGGTTGGTAATTGATTAAGAATAATTCGAGTAAGAATGACAGCATACACATAATCCCAAGATATCTAAACATACTTTATTGGAAACCCAAGAGATGATATATAAAAGTGCATACAGTAACTCACTTCTTATTGACGCTTTTAACTGCATGTCTAGCTCAAAAAGTTTGTTAGAAACTCTCACCAGGAAAACAAAATAAAGACAGAAACAGAGAAACCAAATCCAAATAAAAACGACAGAGAAACCAAATCCAGGGTCTTTTGCGCCAATATGATCTACTTAATTTATAATGCAAAAGTGCGCCAAACTGTGAAATAACACTTCAACCTTCAAACATTTTTTCAAACAATTTTAGTTTTAATTTCTTTTCAATCAAATTTTCAAATATGCAGAAAATGGTTCTCATTATATTTGATGAGATTAAGTAATCTTTTTAGAATTGGATGTTATTGATATTTCCTGTATAGTCCCTTACAGCATAGGTCTGAGATTGTAATCAGCAGATGCTAAGTGTTTTTTGAAGAAATTGATAATCCTCTGCCAGGCATCCACCTGTGCCTCTGAATGACCTTTAGGTTCCCCGCCAAATAAAACCGGTTGCTTAAGTACACCATGAAAATTAGCAAGACAAAAGGGCATATAGGGCACCTCAATAAAATGACCCGCTTTTTCATACTTTACCAGCTCATAGTTATTTTTTCCATGTGCTTTGAGTCTGTCGCATGCTAATTTTGCATGATAGGCACTTCGCCAATTCATGTCAGCTTCTGATGCTATAAACATGAAACTACCAGGGGCACGCTCAATGGGGATAACACTAGGAAGACCTTCTTTGGACATCGGGTCATTAACAACTTCTAGCATATCCACAAGGCCTAATGCTGTCATTTTTTTTTTCTTAAAGTCAAGTGTCAGAGGTGGAATATAAATATCTTTGTAGTAGAGTGGGACTACACTGTTGGCATTGCATCCGTTGACCCAAACAGTAGCCGCTATATCAGGCAGAAATGTTGACATGGACAAAGCGAGATCTCCACTCTTTGATATAGACAATAGGCCAATTTTTTGACCTTTCACCTAAAAAACAAAAATCAAATTTTAAAATCAATTTTGTGATTCTTAAAAATGTCCCATTATAATAATTTGATTAATTTTGTTTATAAAAACAACTAAGGATTATGAATGGTTGTACTAACCTCTGGCTGTTGCCGTAGGAAATCTATACCTTCTTCAAAGTACTCAAGGTGAAATTTGTCAGAACTTTTGGGTAAATCTTGGTAATTTTGGTAGGCCAAGGCTAAAACAGCAAAGCCTCTCTTTGCCAGCAGAGCTGCTCTCAACTCAAAAAGACCTCCTCTAAGAATATATGTATCCAAAATCCCAGGAAATGGTCCTTTACCTGAGAAAGTATAAAACCAGCATTAAAAACTCTCCATTTAAATACCCTTAGGTTGTGTCTAGATAGGCATAGCTTGGCAATTTAAACTACAAAATCCCAATTTTCAGCACAGCAAGGCAATGCCACAAACATTCATATCCCAGCAAACATTTGAACATCCAGTGGCCATTGAATAGGCATCCCTCCGATATGTTCCGTCATGGTTGAAAAATATCCAAAACGGGAATTGAAATGACATCTTCTGGCCATGAATAAAATGTAACTTCTGCATGTCATCTGAACATATAAATGTGTCATATTCTGATTGTTAATAAGATGTGTTGCTGCATAATTTAAGTGTTTGAATAGCCTAATTATACATATAAAATTATCACACTTCCCAGCAAACATTGGTCCGATCAAAAATGTGCCTGACCATGTGCCTGACCAAAAATGTTTCGTGTATTTATGTTTCATTACCCTCGCTGTAATTATGAAATATGCAAAAGCATTGGACTTAAATCTGGGTAAATACAGCAGAAATTGAAGAGAGATCCAAGAGGGTGATAAGAGATTGTGGACAGATGTACTTTAGACGTCCTATCAAGACCCATTAAAAACCTTTATGAATATCTTTATGAAATACAGTACATGATCATTTTTATTGTCAAATGACACAATATTTTCAAATAGTGCCCTGTAAAAAAGTTATTGTAAAGCCAGTTTTTTTTTGTCATTATCCAACCCGTTTTCTGTCTATTACAATGCAATGTTATTATTTATAATAATATTTTTGAATATACTGTACAAAACTGATACCTCCGGACCACCACTTGAAGTCAATCTTGCTAGTGATAGGACTAAAGATTAGTATTAATTAGTATAATATTATTGAGTTTTACACAAAGGAACTGACATAAATTATGCACATTGTCAAATTATGTACACGGTGCAATGTAGAGCTGTTTTTAGGTTGGCTAAAATTAGCTGTTATGCTAAAAGTAAGTATAGTTTGAGGAATATTTCATGTTATTACAGGAATATGGTGCAATTCATCAGAGTTCCCTACACTGGTCCTCAAGGACAGCTGGCCAACACGTTTTCCAGCCATCTCTGCTCACCATCCACCTGCTGTGTGTTCAGTTAGAGCTGCAAATAACCTTTTCAGGTGAGTTTGGAGTGGGGTAGTGTGGAAATAATACTTTCTAATAATAATAAAAATACACAAAATTATTATAAATCCTAACAAAAAGCTTGTTGTAGCTGTTGTAGCTATGTCATCCAGCATTTACTAGCATACCAGTATTAATGATCTAGTTTAGCCTACATTAATAGGCTTTCATAAACAATGGGAGCAAAAGTTCTATTTCATGAATCTGGGGGGTGTTTAGCTTAATTGACAACATAAAAAACAATTACTTGACATTTTTAGACTTATCATAACATTTTATATATATATGTATGTGTGTAGGAGAGTGAAGAGTGACATTCACCAAGGAGACCACCTGATTCCTCACCTGTGGCCTCAGCCCAAATACAAGTACTGTAATTAATACTTTAAGGCTGTGGTTTTGGAATTAAATAAATCCTATCTGTACACAAACCCAGTGTATAGCACATTGCAAGAAGTTAGTCTCCCATTTTCATTGGTGGATCTAATTACATCACACAGCAGTACTGCACACACTTGTTAAAGTGGCTAATTGTATTTCACATTAAACTATTTATTACCCATGCAAACACGGGGAGAACATGCAAACTCCACACAGAAATGGCAACTGGTCCAGCCAGGACTTGGACCAGCGACCTTCTTGCTGTGAGGCGAAATCCTGAGCCACCGTACATTTATTCATTCATTCATTCATTTTCTTTTCGGCTTAGTCCCTTTATTAATCATGTCTTTGGACTTGTGGGGGAAACCGGAGCACCCGGAGGAAACCCACGCGAACACGGGGAGAACATGCAAACTCCACACAGAAATGCCAACTGACCCAGCCGAGGCTCGAACCAGCGACCTTCTTGCTGTGAGGCGAACGTGCTACCCACTGCACCACCGCGTCGCCCACCGTACATTTATATTATTACATTATACCGTATATTTTTATGTATTATAATTTTCTTATAATTTTATGGGCTTCAGAAATTACAGCTGTTTAAAAAAAGGTTACTATTAGCTCTTCAAATTAATAAAAAATATTGTCTTGTGTTTCTCAGGCAGGGTATGCATGTTTACACCTTGTGTGTAGTAGTAGTTTATGTGCTTTCTGTATTACCAGTTATTGGCTCATGTGTGCTTTTAGCAATTAAGGTCTAACCCAAATAAAAAAAATTTAAATATATATATTTTTTTAAACTGTTCCTGTAAAATTGTTTTTGTATTATACCTCATAAACTTACATTAAGGATCAAATTTGTCTTGCAGGGTCAACTAATAATCATCTGTCAGGCAGAATTCAAGACTCTTTGCAGGCCGACTGGCAGAACCATAAGAGGCATTGCATTTATTTGTCTTTTGTAACTTAATAAATTTTAAGTTACTACCTTTCTCACTTCTGTTTTGTTTGTCTGTGTAGTTTTGTCTCCAGTGCAAATGATCATTTGTCATCCCATTCTCTGAAAACACTCCAGTGTAAGTAAGAAATTTATTGTATGTTTAAAAATGTATCTGTTTCTCACTATTGATTTTAACTGAATGACTAAAATTGACTAATTAGACTTTATTGTAAAGTGTTACCAACTATAATCCTTTTGCAATTGAATATTTTAACATTTGTTTACTCCAAATATTAATATAAAAATGTATCAATACACAACGTTTTTTTAATATCTTATGGGAGCAGCCCACTGCTCTGGGTGTATGCTCACGGGATAAAAGTGCCTGCTAAATGCATAAATGTAAATGTGAATATTGTAATATTACTGCATATCCTGATCAAAGATTTTGTAAATTATTGCAACAAGAAAAGTTGATGCCATCATAAGGCTGATGTTAGCTGCTGGTCTTTTACAGAAATTGTCAATGTGGACTCCAGGAGGTCTACATGTTCTGCTAAGAGACTGGATTCTGGGAACGAGACCCTGTAAAGTGTCCATCAAAGCTGACGAGAAGAATTGGATCTGTGTAAGTTTGAATTGTGGCAATAATTGTGTGTCTCTGTCTGTCACACTGGGGTAGAACACTGGGGTCAAATTCAGTTCCTGGAGGGCCACAGCTCTGCAGAGTTTAGATTGTAACTAAACTCTGCAGGGCTGTGGCCCTCCAGGAACTGAGTTTGACACCCCTGCTATAGAGGGATAGCTGTGACTTTGATTTTGGTGTCACATTTATGTTCAGCAAATGTCCAGAGTTGATGGACGTTCTGTCCAAGCCTAATTAAAAATTTCATGAATGGGTACATATTTATCTTGCATTGTTTGTGTTCATTTCTGCATAATGTTTCAGGAAAATATATTTTACTACCCCAAATTAACCCAGCCTTTGAAATTACTTGAATTCTGGATTTAATCTGTTACGCATCATTTTATATCTTCTTATATAAATGCCTGTTTTAATGTTCAGATGTTTTAAAATGTTTGTACAGACTAAGGCAGTCCGCCAGACTGAAAGCATGAACCTAAATGTGACACCAAAATCACAGTCACAGCTATCCCTCTATAGCAGGGGTGTCAAACTTAGTTCCTGGAGGGCCACAGCCCTGCAGAGTTTAGTTACAGCCCTGCATCAACACACTTAGCCGTAGGTTTCATACAAGCCTAAAGGACTCGAGTAGTTTGATCCGGTGCCTTTAATGAGAGTTAAATCGAGGCCCAATCCCAATTCTATTTTATACATCTTCCCTTCCACCATCCCCTTCGCGTTCCCCTCGGTCCTTGAAACAGAGTGTTAAGGGATAGGGGTGGAAATATTCTCCTAAGAATTTGAACACCACTACTATACATGCACACGTCATCATGTCGTCACTAGCGCAGGTTGCGAGCTATGTGAAGCGAGTGTTTTTAATTCATTCATAAATAAATCATATAGAAGTTGAGCGTAAAGCACTGTGTGAATGTTGATGCTGATCTTCTGTATTTACATTGTGCTCATGGATGTAACCACAAGAAAACAACATTAACATTATACCAGATGTGCTGTAAAAAGCTATTTCACTGCCACCAGACTTCTCTGACAGACTGGACTTGTCTATCAAAGTCATCGGATAAGGTTATCAGAATTTATAATATGTTGTGTAATATTTTGCAGCGGTTATTAAGGGGCTATTCTTAGCGAAATGTAGGGATTTTATTTTTTTCAAAATGTTTCTTTACATTCTTCACATTAACGTTGTTATGAATATAATAATCAGCTGCATTGTAGTAAAAATCCTTATTAATGCAAATATTTTACTTTGTGGACTCCTTGCTCGGTTTTGCAGCCATGTTGCTGCTGTAGCTGGTGTAGTCAGAGAAAACTCCCAAACCCCTTCATTTGTAGTGTGGTCCTGAAAAATAATCGTTTGAAGGCCTATATGGCCTTTCCCCTTACCCCATACGCCTCCAAGCTAAAGATTCCCTTCACGGGAATGCGTGAACCGAGGGGTAGGGGTAAGGGGAAGGGCTAAGGGGTAGAATTGGGATTGTGCCCTAAAATGTACAGAGCTGTGGCCCTCCAGGAACTGAGTTTGACCCCAGTGTTCTATAGACAGACAGAGACACACATTCATTGCCACAATTCAAACTTACACAGATCCAATTCTTCTCGTCAGCTTTGATGGACAATTCACAGGGTCTCGCTCTCAGAATCCAGTCTCTTAGCAGAACATGTAGACCTCCTGGAGTCCACATTGACAATTTCTGTAACAGACCAGCAGCAGTAATTTTTTGTTATTCTATAGAAGTTAGTTATTATATTTAATCAACAGTGAGAAACAGACATATATATTACAGTTGCTATATTAATGTTAGTTAGAAAACAACTAAATGTTATTAGTTATTAACTTATAATAAACAATAAGTTGAATTTTCAAGCAATATCTCATGCATGTCATAGACAAGATGAACATGAAAATATGAATGTGTGAAAATAAGAAAGAGAAATATAATAGGTACTTAAATAATAATGGATATAGTAAATACTTTGATGTCCCCCATCCCCTGCTGAAAAACAACAACAACAGCATATGCTGGTATGTTTTGATGCTGGTATGCTGATTTCAGTGCTGGTTTTACTGGTTTTGAGACCAGCAAAACCAGTACTAAGACCAGCTAAACCAGCATTAAAAAAAAAACAGCGAAACCAGCATAATTTAGTTTGTTGACAACTACTGCGACATTAATTATAAACTACATAATATACTAAAATAACTGACCAGGTGGCATAAAAAGAGTTCCTCTGATCTTTTCTTCATTTAAAGGACTTCTCCGGACACCATCGGTCAGGCAGTGTCTCTCGTTGGTGACTTTGGCCAGGACTTTATTATCACTGACAACCTCAATGTCAACAAGAGCTGGACGCGTCACATCTTTTAGTTTAAACTTGCAACTTAGTATGTCTGCTTTCAGAGCCCAGAATAAACCCATCGGTTCAACTCCAGTAAAGCTCCCACCAAGAGAAGAGTCGTGGTTTAGGTCAATTTGGCCACTGTCATCTGCTTGATAGGTCGCTGAAGCCTTGAAATCACGTCCACCTTCATCCGTGATTTTGGAGCGCAGATCCACGCGTTGATGTGGATTTAAGCCGCTCACCGTCACATGCACTGGGTCTTCAAAAGAGCACTTATAACTGGGCAGAAGCCTGATACTGACTCCTGAACTGTAGTGCATCTTCGCAAGAGCAGTTCTTGCAAAAGGCATAAAAGCACATTTCAGTGCTGCATACATGTCGTCTCTGTGATTACTGCAGGATACTGCTTTGAAATAATGGATGCTTTCCAAAGAGCTCCTTGAAGCATCGAAACGATACGAATCTTTGGATTCGAATCAGTGATTCGGAGCGCATATCAAATGTCCAAAGTCACAAGATCAATTTTATATTTATGTTGACTTTGAACTCTATTAACATAAATGTAAGATCCTTCCCTGCGAACCATTAAAAATTGCATGTGATTTTGATCGGATCACAGATTAGGTATACCCAACAAAGATGACCGTTTAAAAAAAAAGCGTCCCTCCGAAACGTTCCATCATGGTTAAAAAATATCCAAAACGGGAATTATAATTACGTTGCGACCGTCTTCTGGCCGTAAATGAATCGTCTTTTTTTGCTCGTCACTTAAAGCCTAATTGTGTCATATTCTGGATGTTTATGAGATGTGTTGCTGCATAATTTAAGTGTGTGAATAGCCTAATTATACATATAGGCTAATATAATATTCACCTAAACAATAGCCTACCTGTGCATTGATATACACATATTTATTTATATTAATATTCAATGTAGTGTGTCACGGTGGCGCAGTGGGTAGCACGATCGCCTCACAGCAAGACGCTGGCTGGGTCAGTTGGCATTTCTGTGTGGTGTTTGCATGTTCTCCCAGCGTTCGCGTGGGTTTCCTCCGGGTGCTCCGGTTTCCCCCACAGTCCAAAGAGACGCGCTATAGGTGAATTGGGTAGACTAAATTGTCCGTAGTGTATTTGTGTGAATAAGTGTGTATATATGTTTCCCAGTGATGGGTTGCAGCTGGAAGGCCATCCGCTGCGTAAAACATATGCTGGATAAGTTGGTGGTTCATTCTGCTGTGACGAAGGGACTAAGCTGAAAAGAAAACGAATGAATAAATATTCAAAGTAAACATATGTAAAAATATTTATTGCAAAAGGATTATAAAGTAGCTACAATTGGTAACACTTTACAATAAGGTCTAATAATAACTTTGAGTTATTCTTTTAAAATCAACAGTGAGAAACAGATATTTATTAGGGCTACTATATTAATGTGGCGCTGCACGGTTGCGCAGTGGGTAGCACGTTCGCCTCACAGCAAGAAGGACACTGGTTCGAGCCTCACTTGGCGTTTCTGTGTGGAGTTTGCATGTTCTCCCCGTGTTCGCGTGGGTTTCCTCCGGGTGCTCCGGTTTCCCCACAAGTCCAAAGACATGCGCTATAGGTGAATTGGGTAGGCTAAATTGTCCGTAATGTGTGTGTATGGATGTTTCCCGGTGGTGGGTTGCAGCTGGAAGGGCATCTGCTGCGTGGAACAAATGCTGGATGGGTTGGCGGTTCATTCTGCTGTGGCGACCCCAGATTAATAAAGGGACTAAGCCGAAAAGAAAATGAATGAATGAATGAATATTAATGTTAGAAAACAACATTTTTTTCGTTATTAACTTATAATGAACAATATAAGACTATAAAAAGATAATTTTCAAGCAATATCTTTTACATGCCAGAGGCCAGATTAAGACAAAGTTTATTAGTAAAGTACTTTATTAGGAATACCAAGTGTTCACCAAAATGCTGTACAAGTAAGAGTTCAATAAAATCAAAATGATAATAAAAATAATAAAACATTATGAAATGTATTATGATGGTATAACAGTAGTGAGTAAAATAAAATGACATCTCTCACACTGATTAACATATGGAAATATGAATGTGTGAAAATAAACAGCTGATTAAATATTCCAGTATGTGATTAAATTGTGTTTTTGAGCAATGCAAACACTATAGGCATTTGCAAATATGAACTTAGAAATTCTAAAATACATTTTTAAACATACAATAAATTTCTTACTTACACTGGAGTGTTTTCAGAGAATGAATTAGTGAATTAGAATTAGTGACTTTAACAACTGTGGCAACTTGGCAATTTTGCTGCTAGATTTAGCAACTTTTTATGCTGCCCTAGCAACATTTTTCTCAAAAAGCACCAAGAAATAAATTAATCAATACCCTGGCAATATTCATTTGGCTATAGCAATCGTTAAAAAGTAACTCAAATCAAAAGAGCAGTAGTGACAGCAGGTTCAGGAGAGTGCGGCTAAATATGGTCTAAATAGCGGGGCACAGAAGCTGTAGCAGCAGCCAATAGTATGTTCCTGCACAACCGGAGAGACTGGAACGCATTTCTAGGACTGCATTTCTAGGACCCTCTGCATTTTTAGGACCCTGTTGTTTATGATCTTTCCAGTAGGGGGTGGTTGGGTTTAGGGGTAGGGCCATAATAAGGGGTCCTAGAAATGCGGTCTTGAAACTGCAGCCTCTCCTGTTGTGCAGGAACACCAGCAATATTTGTTGGCTGAGTGCAACAGCAGTAGCACACATTTCACTTTTTTGGTGAAATAATTAAAACAGTAACCGATCAATTGTTTTATATAACTGTTCATTTGATGATACCTTGTTAACATGTATAATTGTTGTGCATGTTCTCCCCGTGTTCGTGTGGGTTTTGTCCGGGTGCTCCGATTTCCCCTACAAGTCCAAAGACATGCGCTATAGGTGAATTGGTAAGCTAAATTGTCCGTAGTGTATGTGTGTGAATGGGAGTGTATGGGTGTTTCCCAGTGATGAATAGCAGCTGGAAGGGCATCCGCTGTGTAAAACCATATGCTGGATGAGTTGGCGGTTAAAATAAAGGGACTAAGCCGAAAAGAAAATGAATGAATGATTGTAATGCAATAATGTGCACCTTTTGTAAAGCTGCTTTGAAACAATAATTATTGTGAAAAGCGCTATACAAATAAACTTGAATTGAAGTGAATTGAGTATTAACTACAAATACAGTGCTATAATTGAACATATATCAAATTGTGTTTTTGCTGAGATGGAATCCCTTGCCGTGACTCCGGCCTGCCATCTGCTACCAAGCCGTCTGCCTGATGGCCTCCTGGGGAGGGAAGAGCGTGAGGAATTTATGTCCACAACCTCTTAAAAGCCACTTGGGGCACTTATGTATATTAATTTCTGCAGTATTTACCCAGATTTAAGTGCAATACTTTTGCATATTTCATCTAGCACAAGAATTGGGCCTAGGGCATGATATTGCAGGCCAAACCATCATTGATCCTCCCCATGCTTCACTTTGGTCATGCAACAGTCTGGGTGGTACGCTTCTTTGGGGCTTCTCCACACCGCAATTCCCCCGTATGTGGGAAAGACAGTGAAGATGGACTCATCAGAGAACAATACGTGTTTTACATTGTCAAAAAGTCCATCTTATATTGATTTGTAATCCACAAGAGATGACGATTATTGGGTTAAACGTTCAGGATACGACTCCATATAAGGTTACATTTCAGCACTTTTGAAATGGACAGCGACTCCTAAGTAGTACATAGAAAGTGTTCTTGCTCGATTATGTTACATGCCTTTTTGGGAAATGCATGTGAAGTTCCAACGACAAAATTATTCCAATGATCTCAAAATAGGTTCACAACAACAAAAAAACACACAGACCTAAATTAGGAAGTCACTTTAAGGTCACTGGGCAAAGAAGCTCGGAGGATAGGTTCAGAAATGAACATAAAATAAGGGAAAACACAGTCTATATATAGGACCAGTGTTGGTCCTAAATTTTCAATTTTAAATAAAACCAACTTCAATCTAAGTCAATTCTATCTTAGTGATCTATAAAACTGTCAATGTTCAAAACTGACAGTATAAAACTGTCAAACATGAGGCATAATTGTTCAGTTCTGATGTTTACTGCAATTAATATGCTGTACAGTGAACTATATTTATACAGGGCTTTGCCACTTCAGTCTTGTTTATTCTTGTTTTGGTGGTAGAGTCTGCCTGGACTGTCCCTCCAGCTCCATCCTGGCCCACTGCCATGTATCATGTTCCTGCAGCCCTGCCCTTCTTGTCAGCCCCTTCTGCCACCTAACTACTGTGTGCCATGCATGGTCTCACAGCTTGGCAGGTCTGTCACTGGAAAGCACGTGCTGTCATGAATAATTAAAAAGCAAGGTCTTCATATAGGATAAGAAAACTCAGTCTGTGAATAATGAGAAACAGATGCGTCATCACCCCACTAGCAGGTGAGTGCTAATCACCGATTATGATCCCGCCCTAATAATGATTTTAAACTGGAAGATGAAATTAGCTGACAAAAGCTCAAAATTATCCAGTTTTCACCAATTAAAGCTAACATTGTCTTAAATGATGCTCAACACACCTAAATCTGTTAAAATCTCAAAAAATGTACTCAAGGGATTCTTGAACCATGTGTTTTTGTCCTGTTTTATGTGAGTACATGATTTTAGTTTTGTTTTTGTTTTGATAGTTTGGTTTAATTCAAGTACTTCCCTATAGTATAGTTCAAAAACACTCTAGTATTTACTATAAATAACTAATATTTTCTCATATGGGTGCACTTGGGCACATTTGCAGGACAAACTTTAAGTTAATTTAAAACCAACACAACTCTAACAAGAGCACAGCATCAGAATTAACTTTAAGACATGTGCTTCTCAAGGTATGGTCATGAAGACTCCTTCAGAAATAATTCCTCTCCCTCAGTCATCTTTCCATGAAGCAAGTTTCAGGTGTCAGTCCAATGATCGGTTGGCGACATCACCGACCAGAGCAAGAGGTGGCAGCAATGCACCAAAAAGCTTGATATCGACCACCGTAACACAAAGAAGAAGAAATTGACATTCTTGACATCATATGGATTTACTTTCATCGGCCAGACAGCTCCATGAAGTGTGGTGGTGTCACTTACTGATCTGCAATCGGGAAATGTAGCTTGCCAAGGTTTAAACAGAAGTATTTTGAAGAAAGTATAAATTTCTTACAGCAAGAGATAATCTCTTAATCTTTACTGATTGTTTTTACCACCTCAATAAAATAAAGTTGGTTCATTTCACTTTGGCAACCCCATATATATCAGGGACTAAGCCAAATAAAAATGAATGAAAATAAAAGTAATTTTTCTAATAGGATGTTTATAATACTCAGAGATTGATTTCAGTATCTCACTTCTGCTCTTCCTCAAAGATATGTGTTCCACCTCTGATGCCTAAAAATGAAAACTGACCGTGTGACTTTGGTGTGACCCAGTGCTCTTTTGAAGACCCAGAAGTTTGAAGATTTGTAATGTTTCGATGCTTCAAGAAGCTCTTTGGAAAGCATCAATTATTTCAAATAATTATTCCACTGCCATGTAACATGTTCCTGCAGCCTCGCCCTTCTTGTCAGCCAGGGTTCCTAAACCTCCTGACCCTCTCTGGATTTCCCCTCCCTTCCCCTTGTTTGTTTGCTGGGACTGACATGGCTTCCCTGCCTCCCTTCCTGATTTCTTGTCTGTAAATTCTTCGGTGTTGTGTTGTCTGTTGATGTTGCCTTGTTTTGTGCCATGTGTTTTTTTATCTGTCCTGTGTCATGCATCTTGTTGGGTGTTTCCCTTGGG
>CAIGQV010018299.1:4635331-4651527 GCA_903798115.1 Danio jaintianensis | reverse complement strand
ATTTAGCAATGATTATAATATAAAGTCCTTTTGTTCTCAGTGTTTTAGTCTGAACTACGTCAGAAGGACCTAATTTCATAAGGCTCACATGACTAATCTGCCAGCAAAACACTTAGTATAAATGTTGATAATCTGAAGATCTGTCTCTGCCTGGATTAGGCCTATAGTTTCAGAAATCTTGGGAATTCATTTACATTCATTCTGATGACTAGTTATAGACAGTCATTGTGGCAGTGGATTAGTCATGATTGCACTTATTTTTTTTCCTTGGCATTCAGTTACTGTAGCAAACTTCTTGGCTCATGTGCACTCTAAATAAAAACTGCAGTTTTTTTTTAAATCTATTTGTTTGCTGCTTATACATTCAAACTCAATATTATGTAACAGAGGACAGCTTGTAGGAGCTGTGTGAGTAAACCTCACTCCCCTGGCCTCAAGAGGCGCAACAGCCACTTAGCATGTCCGCCTTCCATGTATGAAATGCCAATTTGATTGCTGCTTAGACTGGGGGGAATAGAACCTGAGGAGTAACAATTACATGCATTAGGGACAGCTAGTATGAGGTTGAACCCATTTTCTGTGTGGTAGAGTTTCAACAAGGTGCTGGAAACAGGAGAAACAGGAGTTTTTGGTCCATATTGACATGATAGCATAGCATATTTATTTGCATTTCCTTCCAAACAACACAGATGTCTAAGAGGCTGCAGCCATCCAGTAACACTCCATTCAGCCAGTGAATGAAGGCTACACAGACACTTCAAACCTCTCTAAATGTGTTTTACCTTCTTTCATTTCTACTGCATTTTAAAGTCAGATTGGCTGGTTATATTTTATCACACAGTTGCTGGAAATTTGTCAACTGCACGTTCATGATGCGCATCTCCCATTCCACCACATCCCAGAATGTTCAGGTGGTTTTAAATCTAGTGACTGTTAAAGATATGGTACAAACCGTAAAATAAATTTGTACATTTTACTGTAAGTTATTATTTCATTTATTTATGGTGTCGATAGACCACAGTTTGGAAGTACTAAAATCTACACACTGTACCTTTGTTACACAGACAAGAAAAAGTCATATAATGAATCAAAGCTTATCACAAACATTTTACCACAAGCATAGAAACATATTAATATATAGAAGGTGCTCAGTATCATGCACACAAATAGTAACTCAACAAAAAGTAGTGCAATACACATTATTTGTCAACATTAGATGTAGCATACATCTGTAATGTACATCACTAATGAGGAAAAAAACAAAAAGTGAAGTGTCACGCAGGGAATTCTGGCAAAGTCAATTTACAGTTATTCACCGTACATATAGAGGAAACTTTCTGTTAACCAGATTATGGATTTTTACTTTCAGTATTTTTAAGATTTTACTGTTAAAATCATGGCCATTTTTACAGTGTAGTGAAGTTAATGAACTTATTGTCACGTTGAAGAACTAGTTTTAGATGATTTGGACTCAAATCAGTGACATGGTGTGTTATCCTGCTGGAAATTGCCATCACAAGATGAGTGCATGTGATGGTCATGCTCAGCAACTATATCAGGTAATCGGTGGCATTTATGCAATGCTTATTTGCCACTAAGAGTTGGCAGTATGGAAAATATCTCCCACACCGTTGCACCACCACCATTAACCATTGATACAAGGCTGGATGGATTCATGATTTCAAATTCTGATTCTAACATCCAAAGGAGCAGCAAACATTGAGGCTCATCAGATCTGACAGCCTTTTCCCATCTTCTATTTTCTGATTTAGGTGATCCTAGGTGAATTATAGCTTCATTTTCCTGTTGTTAGCTGATATGTTTGGTACTTGGTGTGCTCCTCTGCTGCTGTAGCTCACCTGCTTCAAAGTTTCACATGCTGTGCTTTCAGAAATGCAACAACTTGCAGATACATTTAAAATGTTTTACACAGCGGATGCCCTTCCAGCTGCAACCCAGTACTGGGAAACACCCATATACACTCATTCACACACACTACCGCCAATTTAGTTTATTCAATTCACCTATAGCACATGTCTTTGGATTGGGGGGGAAACCGGAGCACGCGAACATGGGGAGAACATGCAAACTCCACACAGAAATGTCAACTGACCCAGCCTGGACTCGAACCAGCGACCTTCTTGCTGTGAGGCGACAGTGCTAACCACTGAGCCACCGTGTCACCGGCAGTACACACACAAAATTTATTTTATAGAGTGTTGGACCTGTATTTGTCCATACAATGAAACACCAACATTGTACGGACCAAAAAACATTGAGACATCAATATCAAAATATGTCCTTTTGTGTTCCACAGAGGAAAATTTACAGCAATAGTCATACAGTTTTGTAATCAAATTTTTTTGTTTGAAATATCCCTTTAAAGGCTTATTTGGTAGCAGATTTGACTTTCATACTTTCAGTGATATAGCATTTATCAAACAAAATGACAAAATAAGTTCTTTCAGAAATGTTCTGTCTACATCTGTTCTCATACTTCTTAAACATATTAGAAAGAGTTGAGAAACCACTAATGGAAACCCTGTGAAGTCTAAATACCCATGTTAAGCCACGGGCATACTGGAGACCTCTGGGAACAAATGGACAATTGTCCGGCACTGTCAGTGTGCACTCAAAATGTCACCAGGGTAATAACACAGAGGCAGCTGCAGACAGGTTCCTGTGTGCTTTGCCTGTTACACCTGCATGGTAATGGGAAAAGATGAAAGTCACGGTCTTTGTGGAAAAGATGCACCTTCTGAAAGTGTGTCAAGAGTAATAACGGAGCCGGCTAGAGAGCACCTGTCATCTAAGTGCTCACATCAACGTCCAAGGAGAGAATCACCTCAGGCTCCATTTCAATTCAAGGCATGTGAATTCCATGATGTCCGTGCATCACCTCTTGAAAGAAAATGAATCTTGCGTAGCTTTCCACTTGAATTGAAGTGTTTCATTTTCAATTAGCCTCAAGTAAAACACTTCTGAATGCTTTCACTGATTGTTTTAAATGCATATGTATGGTGTGAAAAATGTAAGCAAACCATGGAATTGTTTTGGAAATGCTTATGCTGTTGTTGTTGTTTTTTTGGTTCAGTATAATTTAAGCACAATGAATAGCATTTTGGCTTTTAACTTGTCCCTTGTTTTCGTTAAAATGTTATAGTGGAAGTAAACAAGAAGCTTTACAGCATAAACTGAAGTTTACAATTAAATAAAGCACCATACTTCATTTAAGTTAAAGGGATATTTCACACAAAAATTTAAATTGGCTCACTATTTACTCATCCATGAGTTTCTTTATTCTGTTGAATACGTAAGAAGATATTTAGAAGAAAACTGAAAACCTGTAACCATAGTAGGAAAAACAAATACTATGGAAGTCAATGGTTACATGTTTCCAGCTTCCTTCAAAATATCTTCTTATGCATTCAACATAAGAAAGAAAGTCAAACAAGTTTGGAACAAGTGAAGGGTGACTAAATGATGTTAGAATTTTTTTTGGGTGAACTATGTCTTTAATTAATTAAAGCATATTTTTCATTTGAGGATGAACTAACCATATTAATAGAGCTGAACTTCACTGAACCAGGAATATTGTTTTTATAAAATACTCACCAAGTGTCCCGCCTTGAGTAAACATTACAAACGTCTAAATTAGCCAGCGTATGCTAATTTAAGCATTAATACATGCATATTTCTTCTCAAATCTTCAAAGCATGTGTTGCGAGGCTTGTTTGTCAGCGGCTTGACAACGACACGCTATTGCTTGTAGGAATCACAAGGCTCTTCAGTGATTTTCCCCTTCAAAATTGGCTTCATGGCTTGTAACCTTCAGGTACCCCATTGCCATGGGAACTGATAGCATGATGCAGGCTGTTCAGGTCGCACCGTAAACACATCAATTGTGAGTCCTTAGAGGCTGACCTAGGCTTGTGAACCTTCAACCTTTTCTCATTTTCTCCATTGTCTCTAGGCAATACTGCAGTACTGTGGTGCACGATCTACACAAATGTCTTCAAGTCCGTCACAAATCTGTTCATCAAGAACCTGGCGTGTTCTGGCATTTGTGCTGGTCTTGTGTGTGTGCCATTTGACATAGCGCTGAGTGCCAGTCCTCTATGCTGCCTGTGGGTCCACACACTCCTCCTGTGCAAAGCCATTAAGTTCCTGCACAGGCTTTTCTGCTCTGTCACTGTGCTCAGTTTCGCCGTCATTGCCCTGGACAGGTGAGCAGAAATATATATTAATTCATTAATTGTGAACTAACAAATGAAGTCTAATTGCCTCAGATTTGAGGTCACTATTATCAGTCTCAAACTTAACAGATAAGATAATAATATACTAAATAGGCTCTTAATAATATCTCGATACTCCTATAGTTGTACTCAACCCATGGGCACCAGCTGTTTCACAGACTAGTGCTTCCATAGCAACCTACTCTGCCAGACCCTTTATCAATTCAGTGAATAATTTATTTTGCTTAGCACAGAAGCCTTTCTTGAAACCAACATTCCTTTCACTTCAGAAAAAAATACACATAACAGACAGACACATATTGCATAATAAAACAGTCTGATATTCGTATTATACAGATTTGTGTTGATTACCTTTTATGTCTTTTCTTGGATTTACTTTACAAATCAATAGAATAAATCTATCTATGTCTTTTTGTATACACACGAAACCCTTTAACATTGTCATAAATAATACAGTCTAAAGTATTAGGGTTATGTAACTGAGACAACTGGGAACCTACAGGGTCTCTTGTTATTCTGAATCAGCTCTATTTAAAAAAACAACAACAATTTAGTACACTAGTGTATTCCCAAAAGGATGACTGTTAGTAGTCGGTTCTTTTTAGTGAATCAAATCATTCCATGCATCTAATATAGACTATAATTAATCTTATAAATATTTTTTTTTGTGGATCAAAACTCATCAGAGGAAGCTGTGTAGTCCAAATGATACTCCAGTCTCAAAACAAATGGCTCTGATGTGGTCAGCAAATTAGTCTCATGAATAGGTACTTTTGAGTGAATTAACTAGTTTAGTATAATCCATGAACAACCGATGCTTATGACATATATGTAGTTAATGCAATCAGATAATGTGTAGATATTAAATCAAAATTATATGGGAAAATCCAGGAATCTTTGATGACTAAGATTATTACACTGCATTGACACACAGAAAGCTGCTTTTGGTTTAAACGTGACTTGTGAGTGAGCTGTGCTTGATGAAGGACTACACCATTCACAAAATGTGACTTCACCTTTTTTCCCTTCCAGGTACTACTCAGTGTTGTATCCCCTTGAGAGAAAGATATCAGATGCCAAATCCAGAGACCTGGTCATCTACATCTGGGTTCATGCAGTGGTGGCCAGTGTCCCTGTTTTCGCCGTAAGCAATGTGACAGATGTCTACGCCACCTCGTCTTGCTCTGACGGACAATCGCTTGGACATCTTGTTTACATGATCACGTACAGCATCACCACTCTTATTCTCCCGCTAGCAGTGGTGTTTCTCGCCATGATATTAATACGCCGCGCATTAAGCAGCAGCCAGAAGAAGAAAGTGATCATTGCGGCGCTGCGCACCCCTCAGAACAGCATTTCCATCCCGTATGTGTCTCAACGTGAGGCTGAACTTCATGCAACTCTGTTGTCCATCGTCCTCGTCTTCACACTCTGCAGCACCCCCTACGCTGCTTTGCTAATATACCATGCCATACTGGGGGCAGCAAAAGCTTCATCTTGGTTACGTCTGACTGCCATATGGCTTCCGAAGGTCTCGCTCCTTACCAATCCACTGTTTCTCCTCACAGTCAACCGCTCTGTGCGACGGTGCCTTCTCGATATGCTAGCACGCCTGCATCGACGATACAGCCGAAGGAACATGGTCAGCATTGGAGGTCTGGCTGAGGTAGGACCACTAGGTGGCGAGACTGTGGTTCGCTCTGGTAGTCAACTCCTGGAGATGTTCAATATCGGCCAACAGCAGATCTTCAGACCCAACGAGGATGAAGAAGATGAGAATGAGATTTCCTCTGTGGCATCTGCCAACTTTCAACCCAAAGATGAGGGACAAGGTGGAAATGCAGGGGCAACAGAAGGCACGCATCAGCCACAGCCAGGGGACGGGGTTAAAGAAGAGGTCTTAGTTTTACCAAAACATTCCCCTATTCAGTCATGTGCCTACTCCTCTTCTCAAGTTGCCCCCGCAACTCCCACGGACCCTGAGGATGCGACACAGTTTGGTTTTGGGCCGTTTGAGCTGCCCCCTCAATGGCTGCCTGAAACCAGGAACAGCAAGAAAAGACTCCTGCCTCCATTGGGTAACACACCAGAGGAGCTCATCCAGACCAAACAGCCCAGAGTTCGACCCGAGAGACGCATCAGTAGAAACAATAAAGTTAGTACCTTCCCTAATGTGGACCCTTAAAGCACAGTGGACCAAATCATAAAATGGCAAGAAGAAGGACTGTCAGTTTTATATCTGAAGCTATTTTGAGATCATTTTCTACGTGAGGGCGGAACAATGAAGGACATGGAGAGTTTACGTTTACAGTAGGAAGTACGAGGAATTTACATGATCTCTTGTTGGCCATCTGGGGGATTTCATAGACCTTTGTTCATCTCTTTGCACAGACAGAAAAGGAAATTGATTTCAGTGGAAATGCAAGAAACAACCATATGGTAGGCATGAATTGTACGACATTTGCTTTTTGGAATGGTGAATAAAATCAATCCCAATCATTTTTATGCAGATATGTCCACGCTGTGTTGAATTTGACTTACCTGTATTTGTCCTGTTCAACTTGAAATATCCCACTACTAACATTTTATTTAGCTACAATTTGTTTCAAATAGCTTGAACAGCTAGCTAGATAGAAATTTATTTAACTCAGGATTAAAGTACACTCCCAGAATCAAGGCTCAAGAGCTGTCACTCGGGCAGTACTTTTTGGAAAACCCAAAACCATGTTGACCATAAGTACTGAAATGGTACCTTAGATTAATATTGTACTAATTACATTGGTGGTGGTTCATTCCGCTGTGGCGACCCCTGATTAATAAAGGGACTAAACCGAAAATAAAATAAATGAATAATTACATTGGTACCTTAGATTAATATTCTACTAATTAACTAATATTGTTCAAAAATAACTTATGCTTAATGTAAAGGTACTGCCGCAGTGACAGCTCTTGTACCTTTATTTCTTAGAGTGTACTTTCATTTATCAGTATTTAACATGTTTAATATTTTTATGACTACCGTCATTATGCGTTTTTTTTGTTTAAGGTATCTTTAATGAGAGCATTCAAAAGAATGGCATTTATTTGAATAATAATTCATTCCATTTCTTTCCAAAAACAAAACAAAACAATTCTTACTGAACCCATACTTTTGTTGGTAGTGTAAGAGTAGGTTACGATCAAATAATATAATACATTCATAAAAATATGTAATGCAATATAGACATTGTAACGTCTAAATCAATTTCACAGTGCTGCCATGGCCATATATACTGGTAATAGAAGAATATCACGAATAATGAAGGCATTTTTGCTTCTTTATAATATAGAAAATGTGACAAAACTATGTGGGTTTAAATGCACAAAGCCACAGACAATTTCTAAGAGGAAGATGATCCTTCGTTGACTTATAATGGGGTAAAGCCATTTAATTCCACCGTTCATATTCATATTTACCATTTACAACCATCACAATCCTCATCCAGAGGGCTGCACGGTGGCGCAGTGGGTAGCACGTTCGCCTCACAGCAAGAAGGTAGTTGGTTTGAGCCTCGGCTAGGTCAGTTGGCGTTTTTGTGTGGAGTTTGCATGTTCTCCCTGTGTTCGCGTGGGTTTCCTCCGGGTGCTCCAGTTTCCCCCAGAAGTCCAAAGACATGTGGTACAGATGAATTGGGTAGGCTAAATTGTCCGTAGTGTATGTGTGTGAATGAGTGTGTATGGATGTTTCCCAGTGATGGGTTGCAGCTGGAAGGGCATCCGCTGTGTAAAACATATGCTGGATAAGTTGACGGTTCATTCCGCTGTGGCGACCCCAGATTAATAAAGGGACTAAGCCGAAAAGAAAATGAATGAACAATCCTCATCCATGTTTGACCATTATCAAGTCTCAAAAATGTAGGTCTGCTTGGTGAACAGAATGCATTTAAATATGTAAGTCTGAATTATGCAATCATTTGGTCTGCAGAGATACAGCTCTACTGTTAGAGAACAAAGACCTCAGACTAGCCATTTCTATAGAGCAAAACTCCATGAAAAAAAATTCTCTGCTTAGAGGCCACTTGACAATGAGGTGTTGTTTGGAACAATATAGTTTAATCATGCGATGCAAGCGATGTGACTCACACACTTTTGTTATGCTTTTATTGTTATAATATCTGAAATTTTTCTTCAAAGCCAAGGCCATTTTTAGGCTAATTGGACTTTTTTTTGTGCTTAGACCGTTAACGTATTTAATTACTTGAAAAATTCTTTCTCATTAAATTATATAATAAATATTGGTTCATTCAAAAGTTAATTGAAAGCCATTAATTCTGTCAAAATGCAAAAAAAGAGGACATAGTTTAGACAATGAAGCCTACCTCATGGCCTTTGGTCATTAAATCTCTTCATTTGAGAGACTAGCTCCCCCAAAATTGGCATATTTTCAGTATTTAGGTATGTTTATCCTTATTAAGCATTTAAAAAAAAAAGAGAGACTTTGTTTCTCAGATGTAATCGCTTTGAATGGCAAAAGCAAAGCTCAAGATTAAGCACTTGCATGTGACTAGGAAAAAAGGCATTTTTAAAAAGGGCAGTGTGTTTTCCCCATATGCCTGTTTTGGTGTCATTAATTAAAACATGTTGATGGATTTTAACGTTGTTTAATTCCTTTTCCAAATCCGGAAATCTCTTTTTGGGTTACTAGATGAGCTACACCACAACTGATATGTGGAATTAACATAATACTTTATGTAATAATACATAATACCCCCGCCCACAATATTTGATTATATAAAAAGGTCATGCTAAAGTGTTGTTGAGAAATATACTGCCTTTCATCCATTTACTTTGCACTTTCAAAACATACATTTAAAAAAATTATAATGCCATTTTCATGATTTCCGAAGCATTAGTTAAATTGACTGATAAAAGCAGGACGTTTCTTTCAAATGTAGCTAAACTAAACAGCTCAAGATTGGAGGAAAAGGTTTATTTAATTAGAGTTGCCAAGCAACTGATAACCAAGCCTGTGACATGCATAATATTTGACCTAATTAGATGAGAGTTTTCCTGGCTTTTTGTTCCTTCTTCCAATGTGTTTCATTAAACATTTTAATATTGTCTCTGATGACAGCCTTAAAATTAATAAAGGTTTATTTTTGCTTGTTCTTATAAGAATTCATAAAAGTTTTTTAAAGTCATATTGTCCTATGGTGTTGTTGTTATTATTATTAGTTTCTTTATTACTATTATTATTATTGATTTAATCGAACAAAATGAAAACAATTTCAACTTACACATGTTCGAAAAGGATTAGAAAGAAGCATAAGCTTATTTAATCCTACCCCATCTCCAATCATTGATAACAATGATCAATAATAATCAAATTAGGTTCACGGTTCAGTCATGATAATTTAAAAATGAAACTTGCTTAAAATTAGGTCCTCAGGTCATATCAAAATCCAAACTCTGTGACAGATTGTTGGCAGCTTTCAGCAGAGTTATCAATAGCAGAGTGAGCAGCTGAGCCCCTGTCCTAAGGATGACAGCCCTTTTCAAGAGGACTCAGCAGCAGAATTGACCACATCTGATGGGTGTTTACAGCGACCGACTCCTGGACAAGTGTCTACCCTTCACAGATTGATTTGAGTCAGATTCAGTTCTGCCTGTCCACCAGCATCCTTCAACATGATCAGTATGCTCTGCATCATCCTCATTACATCCCTTGTGAGAAATGGTTTCATTGTAGTAAAAGTTTATTTACCATGATTTTTGGTGCATTGATTACTCTTTGTGTAACCACAGTTTTACAAATTCCAACATATTTGGTTAGTGCACTGAAAAAAAATGATTAATTGGATTTACTAAATGTTTTTAAGGTAAGTGGTTGCAAACAATTTATATGGGCTGAATTTAAACAAACAAATTAAGTTGAAAAAGATTTATTTGTTTGTTTAAATTCAGCCCATGTAAATTGTTTGCAGTCCACTTACCTTAGTTTTTTTTATTAAATCCAATTAATCGTTTTTTCAGTATGCAGCAAAGCCATGGTTTATTTGTGGTTACCAGGATTTGACTACAATAATCATGACATATAGGTTTAATTTAAACCATGTTACATTTTTGTAGTGATCTTAATACCCAGGCTCGTTGGAGAACTGTGTGTCTATATTTTGTGTATAACTGCAAAAATGAACTTATACATACAATTCCA
Organism: Danio jaintianensis; assembly: GCA_903798115.1. NCBI lineage: Eukaryota > Metazoa > Chordata > Actinopteri > Cypriniformes > Danionidae > Danio > Danio jaintianensis. The sequence continues at coordinate 4,641,078 of CAIGQV010018299.1, read as the reverse complement.
TGATTTTTTAAATAGAGGCATTAAAGGGATAGATCTTTCAAAAACTTTTAAAAAATGTACTCACCCTCCACTTGTTGCAAACCTGCTTGAGTTTCTTTCTTCTTTATGTCACAAAGGAAGATAGAACCGGTAGCCATCGACTTCCATATCATTTTTTGCCTACTATGGAAGTCAATGGCTGCCAGTTTCCTTTCCAACATTCTTCAAAATATCTTATTTTGTGTTCAACAGAATAAAGAAACTCAAACTAATTTGAAACCACCAGAGGGTCAGTAAATGGTGAGAAAACAAGTAATTTTGCTGCTATTAATTTTTGCAGGATGGGATGATTTGTAAACTTCGTTTTAACACTTTTACAACATATTCTGATACAGTTATTGCACTTGATGGGATTTTTGTGAAACAAGGTTAAACAAGGGACTTTAAAACAGTTTAAACACAAGCTGAAATGCCAGGGTTACATTCACATTATTTAAGCATTTAGAAGATGATTTTATCCAAAGCGTCTCACACCCGTGAACACACACCCGGAGCAGTGAGCTGCCTGGGGAGCACTTGGGGGTTTGATGTCTTGCTCAAGGGTATCACCTCAGTCGTGGTATTGAGAAAGGTGGATATACACTCTCCCCACCTACAATCCCTGCTGGTGCCGGGACTCAAACCTGCAAACCTGTGACCCAAATCCAGCTCTCTAACCATCAGTGCCCCATGGTTGCTTCAGTAAATAATTTTTTATTGTACATTTTTGTATTTGACGCTATAAGTTCAAGGCAATTTATCTACAATACATGCAAGCGCCAATGTAATAAAATCCTCGACACGTCCTTGTCATGTTTGTCCATTTCTGACAAAAGTCTTTTTAGTGCTACACAACGGAAATTTCACTTAAACATCACAATAACACAGATTGCAAAAGGGCTGATGGCAAAACATTAAACAAAGTTCCAATATGTGTATATGTGAGGGTGTGTATTCACAACAAACAAAGGCGTAGTTTGATGCGGCTGTGACTTGAGTGTGAAATCGTGGGAGTTGTGGTCTTCATTACATCCTACAGGAATCCTGCAGCAATAATGTTCATGGATGAGTTAAAGTATTTAAAACTTATTACTGTTATAGGTATTCAAAAATGAACACTGCTCTAGTGGTTTTTGGATATCTTAATAAAAAAAAATCTTACATATTGTGCCTTTGAGCTTTTAATGTAAACTTCATGCTTACTGTTTGAACATCACAGAAGAATACCTAGTATCAGCACTACCCATGCAGAGAGTCAAGCACACTCCAGTTAATCTATATTATGCAACGGCGTGATCAAGCATATGGCTAGACAGGAACTTAAAACACAGTTTTATTGGTTTACTCTCTCTCATCCTGTCTGGGAAATAACACAAGAGAATGCAATCCATATGCCTCATCCGCATAAATCTCTTTAGTGTATGGAAACGTGGATCAGGACCAGTGAAATCCATAGCCTGCCTCCTCAAAGAAGAGCCAGAGGACAGTATATCCACTGCATTCATATTTCTATGAAGAAAAAAATGCACTAGATTTTCCATTTAAAATTGGTAGCAGGGAAGAATGAAGTCTGCTGTGTCTGTAGCTAAAATATAGGCAATATTCTTGTGAAGATTATGGTGTTTTGAGAATAACCTCTCTCAGTCAGCCTCTCATGACTGTTAAAAACACTATTATCTAGAGTGAATGGGTGATCCAGGGCCACTCTGCAGGTTTACATTTACCAACGCAGCCTCCCTTTGAGACAGAAATCAATGAGGATTTGAGACACCTAGACCACATATGGCTGCTTGAGACAAATAACATGCATTCAATAACATCATGTACAAGAAACTGTTTATTTGCTTGTTTGTTTAGCTTTAAAATATATATATATATATATAACACACACAGAGAATACAGTTTGTACACTATGAGCTTGGTTATCATAAAACAATGAGAAATTGAATATTAAGAATGTTTATTGACACAAGTTTCTTTTGCTCTGTTTGCTTTTGCTCTTTTGCTCTGTTCTTTATATCTATATATATATATGTGTGTGTGTATATGTATGTATATATATATATATATATATATATATATATATATATATGTGTGTGTGTATATAAAGAACTTGTGTCAATAAACTAAGCTGAAAAGAAAATGAATGAATGTATATATATATACACACACACACATATATATATATATCCATGGCGGGTTCAAGTTCTTATTTGATGCATTTATTTCATGCATATTTAGTGCTATTATTTCATGCATTCTTATTGTCAGTCATTCTTATTTCATAGGGTTAAATTTCATCCAAAAATGAAAATCATTTGCTGTTAGTATAATTATCTCCAGGGTTATCTGATACGTATGTAAAGGCAGAAAATGTGCTGTATGTTGTGTCCTGTTTTTACAGATTTTTATAAAGGGTTCATAATAGATGACAGTGGGTGGTTTAATATTGAGAGAACATACAAACGTAAGGTTCTTGTAATGTTTTTTTTTACAAAATGATTAAATAAAATTTTATGTAATGCTTACATAACCGAGAATAAACATTATTAATTTAGGAATACTTAATTAAAAAGGTACATGTAGTCTGCAATATTGAGAGATAAATACTGTACACATCTTCACAAAATTCCCGCAGTACTTCCACTTATTTGCATTAGAGGGCAGCGTAACTTAAGAAAATTTGCCCACCGCAAACAAAGTATTTGGTTAGGCTCCCATTACGTTCTATAATTAATTATAATTAATTAATTGTTTTACAATTTAACAATATCTTCTATTTTTGGTTAAAATGTCATAAAACAACGACTACAATAACGGTATCTTTAAATTGATTATATATTCTACATGCCCAAGCTCGGTCAAAACCCTCATACTAGAAAAATTATGGTTAAAAATCTTTAGCATAATTATGTTTCTTGAGACTTGAAGGGATAGTTTACCCCAAAATTAAAATTTAGTCACTATTTACTCACCTTCAAGTGGTTCTAAACCTCTGAGTTTCTTTCTTGTACTAAACACAAAATCTTTTTGGAAAAAGGCTATTTAATGTAGTTATTTAATCTATTAAATTTTAATGTAGCCTGTTCTATTACTATACTTTTAGCACAATTAACCACAAAAATATTTCAAATATGTTCAAACTGTAGTCCGCTTTCTTTCATGCTGTCATTCAGCTGAAAATCAATAGCAGGCCTTTGGCTTGAACTGAAGATGATATATTACAGTGTCAAATTATGTTAACTATCAGCAGTCTTGCAAATTCTTTTAAAGGGCTTAAACTAAATAAAATGTAGGCTAAGGATGGACATTAAGCAGGTTAGACTCTTAGGATAATATAACCCTTTCATCTTAACATATCTACTGAGGGCAAGAGCTGTCATTTACCCAATATGAACTGCAGTTATGCAAAAAAAGAACCACAGTTGTGTTGCAATCCACGGTACACAAGACCTGACACGTTTTGAGTGGAGCAAACGAAAGATGACTATATATTTTTCAATGCAAAATGCTGTCCAATCATTCAACACTTAGTAATGAAACAAAAAATCTAAATGTTGGGATATCAAAATGATGTACTGAGCTCTGGATTAAGCAGAAAAAACAACAAAACAGGCTAACAAAAGTCATGACGTTTTAGGCTGCCAAGTGATTTACGCTATGTCTCTTTGGCCCAGTTTTCTTTAGCACTGCTCCATTAGCAGAAGCCAATCAGAAGCACAAAAGTGCCAGTTCCAATAAGGCTGTCACGATACTGACAGATGGGAATAATCTAATAAGAATCAAAACAAAAAGTGAGTGACCTCATTCTTATACAAACCTTTTTCTTCTTTTCTTGAGTTGCTAGCATCTGTTCATTTAAATTATAAGAGAAAACTGGTTAATTTAGATTTTTTTTTTTGCACTATTCATATATATTATCAAAATAAATCACTTGAGTGTATTATTATTATTTTTTTTTTATTTAAAACTTTTTATTACATTTTATTATGGCAAGTTTGGAGATAAACTAGGGTGTCCTCTCACTCATCATGTATTTGTCCTTGAGTCTTGATTTTTATAAATTTATAAATTTTTGCAAATGTGAATAATTTTTCAAAAAGAACATTTTATTGAATTCTAAAAAGGACATGCACACACATATATTATCTTAATTTTTATTGCATAGTTATGTTATGAATCACTCTTCAAGTCAAAGTAGAGTGTCTAAGGTCAATGCAGTCAGTCAGCGGTGCATATCACACAGTAGTATTTTGTTTCTACAGGTATGATGATGTGTTGTCTCAGCCTGAAGAAGCTGTTCTGTAGGGCTATTTCACTGTCTGTTCTTGAACCTCTCATAAAACCAAACTCATTTTTCTCAAGAGCTCCAACATTCCCACATTATTACTTCCTCCAAAGGTGAGTCACACTTTCCATTCAGCCAACCTGCCGGTCCAATCACACAGCTACTTTCTCCATGTGAAATCCTTTTACAATGCTGCCAGCCAGGCACCTCTGGTACATTGCATTTACTGCATATTTACTGGGTCACACATAAAATGTTGCACAAAAGACCCTTAACAACCTACATTAACCCCCAGCCCCATACAACAAGGGGAAATTGCATCAAATATCCCTATTCAATTTCCATTTGCAATGCATAAAACCCTAAATGGGTATATTTAGTTTCAGTTCATTGCTATTTTTTTTTTTTACTGCTTATGGTATTAGCAAAAACATCATTATAAGAAAGAAAAGAAAATGTTTTAGCACTTGGTTATGGCTGGCTTGTAAAAAGGTTTTTTTCTCCACTTTAAAAAGCACTGTTACCTAGCATCTGACTTTTCTTTAGCTGGATCAGAACAGTCCTCAGACCATTCGTTTTATTCCTTTTTAAAAGATGCCAACTGAACAAAAGGTTTGTGAGCTGACTTTGCACTTCAGCAGGTTTACTGCTTGCTTTACGTCTTGCATTTCTGAGGTCAAAATTTTATACTTAAAATCTAATTCGTACTGACCACAGCACATTTCAGACACACTTGCATTGTCTTTAGATCCAAATGTGAGGGACTTCAGTTGCAATGAGAATTAGGGAGCCTTCACACTTGCATTTTGGTACATTTGTTGCATACAGCCAATTTTGGGACTACGACGAGAAAAAAATCTGACATGCTTGGGCATTGAGTGTTTTTTGTTGTCTTCATGTCTTGTTTTTGATTTGTTTTAATGTCTTAATGTCTTGTTAACAGTGTGTCACATTCATATTTCAGAACAACACCAGAGTTTCTATGGAAGCGGGCTAAGACTCATCCTTTCAGAATCTCAGAGTTTTTTGCACACCAAGGTACAGATGGCAGCATTTAGAATAAACTGCACTAACATAGAAGTTGCAGAAGTTGCAGCAGAGTTCATTTTAATCAAATGGTTTAATCTTTGGTACTTGTTGTGTTCATAGAGTTACCCTGCACCAGAGTTTGTTTGAAAATGCTTAGAGACCCACATTTTTCATTGATCTCCATTCACTTGATGAACGTCATTGTTCAGATGGCAGAGTTCACATTTAGTTGAATGAACTACATCAGTAAGTCATTCATACCAGAGTTAATCGAACTAAACATGTTTTTATTGCTGATTGCTTATTTTGCTTTGATTTTTTTGTCACTTCTTTATGGAGTAAAACATTAAATTTCAACCTTGAAGCTTTCTTTCTTTCTTTCTTTCTTTCTTTCTTTCTTTCTTTCTTTCTT